>PVKC010037750.1:0-12911 GCA_004027635.1 Crocidura indochinensis
ATGGCAATACTACCCAAGGCATTATACAGATTTAATGCGATCCCTCTAAAGATCCCCGTGACATTCTTCAAAGAAGTAGATCAAGCACTTCCTTCTTCTAAATGGAGATTTATAACACCTATATGAACTCCTCCCAGTTTTTCTCTCTTTTGTTCTTTTCCTTTTTTCTTTTTTCCTTCTTCCCTCAGATGGTACCAAGGCCAGACAGTTGAATGTTAATTTTGTGAATATAAAAACTGATCAGACATGAATACCAAATCTAAAGCCAATGAAAACAGAATCGATACCCAATCTACAACAAGCTGTACAAGGGGGAACAGTTGCATTAGCATTACGGGGTTAAAGGAGGGAGATGTGGAATGCATGCTGGGAACAGGGGTGGAGGGAGGACAACACTGGTGGTGGAAATGCCTCTCAATTATTATCACGGTGTGCCTCAAATATTACTGTGAGAGAATTGTAATTCACTTCGACCACAATAAAATAAAAAAAAAAAAAACGTTGATACAAGGGTGGGGATTATGCTATCGTAGTTTTTAATATACACTTCTTTCTATGTGAATGGGGGGGATTTTTCTGTATCCAAATAAGTAATAAAAAGATAGTTACAGGAAAAAAGTCAGCATAGAATAAGTCCATAGAATAAGTCAGCAGTACTGATGCTTATAGCTTCTTGCTGGGATGAGAGACGTGGGGCTGAGAGGGTGTACTTTCACTTTGGGAGCCAGGTGTCAGCTTCTTGGGGCAGGGGATTAGTCTTTGTCCTAAGGAGTTAAGATCTGAGGGCAAAGAGGGTTAAATAGGGAGAGATAATAGATCAGAATTGAGAGGGTGAGAGGATAGAAGGAATTTTGAATAGAGGGCAGGGAGGAGGCATAATATATAATAGGGGTTATATACAATACAGGCATGGATTATTTACAATACAGATTTGGCAACCATAAAGGAGTCTATTCCACAACACACCCACTAATAGACAGATATTAGATATATATCAGTTTGTAGTTGGAGGCCTGAACCTTATGGGATAGACCAGTGCACTTACAAAATAAAAATTTTAAAATAAATAAATTAAAAGAAAATGGACAGGCACGTTGGAAGGAAAAGGTTTTCTAATTTTCCAATATCTTGGCACTTCATCAATGGTGAGGATGAACTTTGTTAAATGAAGCTTTTGGAGTTATATTATGCAAGGAGCATTTAGAATAAACATAAATTTCATGGCTAGAGTGCTAAGCAATATGGTATTGATTACTATAAGAGGAGTCTACCCTATGTAGTATCTTCCACTATGTCTTGTGCATCATGGTTCCTTTACTGAAAGGAAACTAACAGTATGAAAAATTATGATATAATAGCAACATAGCCTAAATTAGAAAAGAAAAAAGGAAAACAGTAATTTCCAAAAACATGTTCAATGAGTGGTACCTGTAACAAAAGTCTATTGTGTGCAGTTGCCTATTTCTGTGGTCTCCATGGTCATAGTTTTAGATTGTAGTAGCAGACATAATCAAAAGGAAATGGGTTAATTGGAGTATTTTACCAAATTATTGTCATAATAAGCACTGAATTTGGAGTCTAATATGATAGAATACTGAATTGCAAAATTAGGGTGTCCAACCTATATCACCAAGAACCTCCGTGGACAAAGAAGTTAAAGAGTTGTTTCATATACAATACAATTGAGGCACTAAAACATACTGATAGTAAGTACTGCAGTGGGAGATTCTGACTTCAAATTATATTCTGAACCTGATTCTGTTGATAAAAAATGTCAGAACATATTTATAGGCCTTTGTAGTTTCCATTTTTGCAGGTTTCTTTGTAGTTTAAAAAAGAGTAAAGGCTTTGTGTGTTTCTTCTTCCACTTGATTTGTTCCTTTTTCCTCACTACACCTTAGCACCTATGGTGTTTGGAGTAACTACCATTTAGACCATGCGTCTCTTTGTGGAGTTAATCTAAATACTCACATTATAAGTGACACCATTCTGTATTTATCCTTCTTCTTCTGGCTTACTTCATTTAACATAATATTTTCTAGTTCAATCCATGATGCTGCAAATTACATGATTGTATCATTTATTACCATTACCATTATGTAGTACCACATCTTCATGGTCCACTCATCTGTTGTTTGATACCTAGGTTGATTCCAATATTGGTTATCCAATTCTTGGCTATTCTAAGTACTGTGTTCTGTGATAAATAGTGGAGTGCACACATACTTTGGATGTATGTCCTTTCAACTTGGAGATAGATACCTAGGAGAGCAATTGTTGGGTCATATGGCAGCTCAATTCTGAGTTTACTGAGCACTCTCCACATTGTTTTCCATCATGGTTGTACCAGGTAACATTCCCACCAGCAGTAGATGAGAGTTCCTTTCTTACCACATCCCTGCCAACAGAGATTGTTCCTGTTATTTTTTTTTTATTTTTTTTGGTTTTTGGGTCACACCCGGCAGTGCTCAGGGGTTACTCCTGACTCCACGCTCAGAAATTGCTCCTGGCAGGCACCGGGGACCATATGGGGCACCGGGATTCGAACCGATGACCTTTTGCATGAAAGGCAAACGCCTTACCTCCATGCTATCTCCCGGGCCCCATGTTCCTGTTATTTTTGATGTAAGTCATCTTTACTGGTGTAAGGTGGTACCTCAATTTCTTGATTTGGATTTCCCTAATGATGAGTCATGATGAACATGTTTTCATTAGTCTATTTACTAACTGTTGATCTTCCTTATAGAAGTGTCTATTCATTTCTTCTCCCCATTTTTTTGATGTTTTTTTTAAATAAATCTTTGTGTTTTTATTATTTCTTTTCTTTTACATGTGTTTGGGTTCCTTTGCTGCTGGTTTTTCAGATTCTTAAGGTGTCCATTTAAACCATTGATTTTGTCATTTTCCTCTTAGCTAATGTAGGCCTGTATTTTTATGCGTTTCCCCTAATTATTGCTTTTGTTATGTCACCTAGATTTTTGTTATTTGTTTCATCATTGTCATTTTCTCAAAGAATCTCTTTATTTCTTCTTTGATTTCCTCTTTCATCTAGTTCTGTTGAGCAGCATGTTGTTTAGTCTCCAGGTGTTAGATTTTCTCCATGTATTCTTTTTTCTTGATCTCTGTTGCATTGTGGTCTGATAGGGTGTTTGGTATAATGCTTATATTTGTGATTTCATGTAAGTTAAATTTGTTTCCTAAGGTTTGGTCTATCTTAGAAAAGGTTTCATGTGTACTTGAGAAAAATGTGCATTCTGTTTTCTGAGCATGGAGGGTACTGTATAAGTTTATTAGTCTTAGTTCTTCTAGTTTCTCATTTAGGTCTCTAAAGTCTTTGCTAGTGTTCTGACTAGTGGATCTGTCCAGTGACTCTAATGGTGTGTTGAAATCACCTATTACTACCATTTTTCCATCCACATGTTTCTTCAGGTTTGTGAGCAAAAGCCTCACATATTTTTCTGGCTCTGCATTTTGTGCATAAATGTTCATCAGATTTAGTACTTCTTGGTCTTATGTTCCTCTGATCAATATGTGGTGTTCATGTTTATCTTTGAGTACTATCTTGAAGTTAATTGCAATTTTGTCTGATATGAACATGGTTGTTCCAGCTTTTAAAATTTTGTTTTCCAGAGGATTAAAAATCTTTCACAGTAGTATTTTAGGTACATACTTGTAGCTCCACCCCTGGGTACAGGTAACTACCTGAGCCCTGCCCATTCCTGGGCGGGGCTTTTGGAACTGGATATTACGTTTACTTTACCTGCAAGACCCTGCCCATTTCCTTGGAGGGGTCTTGGAAGGGTATATAGGTCTGTGGTCTTTGACTTTCTGCTCTTTTGCCCTTTTGCTCTTTTGGATCCTGGCCAGCATGTAGGTCAGAGATGACATGGATGAAAGAAGATGTAGGGCTAGCTAAGAATAGCATGCTTAAATGGTAGCAGCTACTTCTGATGGCTAGGGCTGAATAAAGATGTTATCTCTCATGAAGCCTGCCTGTGAGTGAGTTTAATTCCTGCTGCTCTCATGAACCTCCAGTCCCGACGGTTAGTGGGGGCTGGAGCCACGTGGCCTGGAATGGTGGACCAAGGCCTTCATCTCCATCCAAATCCATCCTAAGGCCTAATTTACTTCACATACTGACATTGAATCAGGGATATTCCCACCACCAATGTTGTCCTCCCTCCACCTCTATTCCCAGCATGCATCCCACATTCCTCTCCTTTGCCCCAGGCTGCTAGTATAAGTGGTCCCCTCTATGTCTAGGTTGTTGTAGAGTGGGTATCGAATGCCGTTGGCTTTGAATTTGGTGTTTAAGTCTGATCACTTTTTATTTCTACTTAATGTTCATATGACTGTTTGGTCTTGGTATCCTCCATTTTTTCTTCTCCAATTTGTGAGGTAGAAAAAGGTGATTCAAGTTATGTGGTTCTGTTAGAAGAAAAGAAGAAAAAATGGGGAGGGTGTAAAAATCAAACAAGCAAAAAATGGGAGGAGTTCTTCTAGAGGCTATAAATATCAATTTAAGAGAAGAAAGGGGAAAAGGAAGAAAAAATAGCAAGAATACAAAAAGTTAAAGCAAAACAAAACAAAACAAAAAATCCAACCTGAATAGCACCATAGCAATAAACATCATAGCAATAAAGACAACAACCAAACAATAACCATGGTCCTGAGATAAAAAACAAGACAAAGCTCAAAAAAAGCAAACAACAACAACAGGGGTCGGGCGGTGGCGCTGGAGGTAAGGTGCCTGCGCTAACCTAGGACATACCTCGGTTCGATCCCCCGGCTCCCCATATGGTCCCCCGTGCCTGCCAGGAGCGACTTCTGAGCGAATAGCCAGGAGTAAAACCTGAGCATCACTGGGTGTGGCCCAAAAACAAAACAAACAAACAAAAAAACCCAACAAGCAAGCAACAGTAATAACAAAAAATTGATTTGTGCTTTTTTTTGCATAGGCACAGTAAATATTGGGGAGATTAGAAAAGGAGTTCCTTTGGCCTAAGAGATACAGGTTTCTCCACCCTTGAAGTATACTGTCATGGGAATAACCACAGGCTCCATACATGCTCTTATTCTCTCCCCTAGGTCCTTTTTTGATGTCTGGGAACTTTCTGCTCTATCATGGATGATAAAACCATGCCTCTGTAACTAGAGATCTTGGTATTTGCACAGGTCATAGGATGGAGCATAGGGTGGAGTCTTTCTTTATGGTTCTAGAAGTTCCATTCCATCACTGTTGTTTTAATCAGTCTTCTGTAGTTGGTGGTCTTAGTTTTTGCACCGGTCCTAAGATGAAGCCAAGGATGGTGTCTTTCATTATGTTTCCAGAAGTTCTGCTCAGTTGCAGTTGTCTCAGTCAGGCCTCTGGGATTTGAAATATTGGTTGCTGTACAGGTTGTAGGCCAAAGCCTAGACTAGTTTTTTTTTTTTTTTTATGGTCCCAGGATAGGTTGTGTTCAGTCATGATTGTCACAGTCAGTCTTCTGAAGTCAGTGATCTTGGCTTTTGCATAGATCAAAGAATGATGTGTCTTCTGATTTCATCTTATCTTTAGGCTGTGAGATAAGAGAACCTGCTCTTAGACCAAGTTGTTGCCATTTCCTCATTTTCAGGATGTCTTATCAAAACTGGCTCTAGTTGGTGTCAGAGTAATGTAAAGAATGTCCCAGAGGGAGTTTGGTTCCTGGAGCTGTTGCAGAGAACTGTGTCTGTTCTATGTCTGAGATCTAGGTTTCAGAGTTGGACAGTTGCTGTCTAATCACATGAAGTCTAAGTTGGGACCACATGACATATGTTCAAGGTAGAAGTTGTCCCTGTATTGTAAAATGTATGAGTTCTTATCCCTAGTAGATAAGAGCTTGTTTCTATATGTAAAATTTCCTTCTTTTTAGTGTGCCTGAGCAAAAAGAAATGGTGCTTTATTATATTGCTGGTGGATTTGGGGGTGAGAGTGTCAGGCTCCATCATCTCTGTGCCCGGGTTTTGACTTGAGCTTTAATCCCAGGCAAGATTTTCTTGTAGGTTTTTGTACCAAGCAGAACCAAAACATATGAAGTTAAGGAGGAGAAGAAAGTTAAAAAAAGATAATATATACAAAAGGAAAAAAATAAATAAAAATGAATTTTAAAAAAGTAATTAAGGGAACAAAGTGATGCAGGAGACTACCTTACATTTGGAGATAAGCAGGTTAAGAGGTAGTATTATAGATGTCTTAAACTTATAAAGACTTCCCTATTGTCTTTTGAGATATTCTTGTGGGGAATGGAATTCAGGACACATTTTCATCACACACCCTGGTCTTGTTGAGTTTCAGCAATGATTACCGGCAATATTTCTTTCATAAATTATTCACCTCGGTGGACACCAAACCCACACCTTTTTAGATTCTAAGACAGGTTTATCACTGCATAGGACAATAGCTTACTTCAACTGTTAAGCATGCTCATAGACTATTTTCCTGTTTTTTGAGCAGGTTCATCCATCATGGCATATATCAGATGGCTTTGTATGCTTAAAATTTCAAATTTATATGAAATGAAAATATTGTAGGATTTAGAGGACAATGTTTTAGTTTTGTTTAGCATAACAAAATTATGTGCTAGAGCAGTTGAAATTATATTTCCCATATTTATTTTCTTTGCAGACTTCTATTTCTTTCTTTCTTTTTTTACTTTCTCACTTTTTTTTGTTTGTTTTTTTGGGTCACACCCCGCAGTGCTCAGGGGTTACTCCTGGCTCCATGCTCAGAAATTGCTCCTGGCTGGCACGGGGGACCATATGGGGCATCGGGATTTGAACCAATGACCTTTTGCATGAAAGGCAAACGCCTTACCTCTATGCTATCTCCCGGGCCCCAACTTTCTCACTTTTATTTAATACAACGTGAAATTCCTTAAACCAGAAATAAGATGACAAAAAAACCCCAAGAATTCAAGCTGGTATAAAAGTTAAACTAGCATCATGTACAAAAGACATAATAATATAACATAGAAAACAGTACAGACTACACACTTAATATCTCTTGCAAATAACAAGCTAAACAGCAAGATAGAAGGATATAAAATTAACATACAAAACAGGGTACTTCTGTGTGAAAATGATGAATGAATTAGAAGAAAAAATATAAAAAAATTCAAAATAGTGTTCAGAAATATAACCCATGACAGAGCAGATGTCTTCTATAAACCACAAAAGGATTTAGGGGAGAGTAAATGAACATGCAAGGAGTCTGTAGTTACTCCCATACAGAATATTTCAAGGGCAGAAAAACCCTGTATCTCTTAGGCCAAGGGAATTTCCTCTCTAATTTCTCCCAATATTTACTGTGCCTATGCAGAAAAAAAAAAAGAAGCAGCAGCACAAAATAATTTTTATTTATTTATTTTGTTTTTGTTTTGTTTTTATTGTTGTTGTTTTTATTTTTTTCTGCACTCTGTTTTGGTTTTATTTCAGGACCATGGTTATTATGTTTTGTCTGTCTTTATTGCTGTAGTGCTCATTGGATTTTTTTTTTTGTTTGATTTTTCTTTTTGTATTGCTGTGGTTCTTCCCTTCCTTTTTCCCTTTCTTCTCTAAAACTGATGTTGAGAGCCTAAGGACTCTGTCCATTTTTGGCTTCTTTGATTTTTACCCCATTTTATTGCTTTTCTTTTCTTCAATCAGAACCAAATAACTTGAACCATCTTGCTCCGCCTCTCAAATTGAGGGGAAATAATGGAGGGTACCAAGACCAAACAGGTGTATGATTGCTAAGTAATAATAAAAATGATCGGCTTAAACACCAAATCCAAAGCCAATGACAAAAGAATCGATATCCAATCTACAATAAGCTAGACACAGAGGGAACCTCTTATACTAGCAGCCTGTGGGCAATAAGGAAGGGGGATAAAGGATGCAAGCTGGGAATGTGGATGGAGGGAGGACAAATTTGGTGATGGGCATCCCCTGATTCAATGTTAATATGTACCTAAAATATTACTGTGAAAGATATGTAATCCACTTTGTTCAAAATAAAAATTATTATTATAAAATAAAAAAAGAAATATCAAATACTCAGCAATCAACTAAACAAAAGTAATAATGTATATAATAGAAAATTTGAATTACTATTGAAGAAAACAGAAGAGTATGTCATGAAATGAAAAGATACTCCACATTCATTGGTTGAAAGCATCAACATTGTCAAAATAATCTTCCTAACCAAAGTATTCTACATATTCAAAGTGATCCCCATTAAATTCCAACATTTTTTCTTTTCTTTTATTGAAACAATTGCGATCTACATAATCCTTCATAGTTAACTTTCAGATATACAATGAGTCAGGGATCTTCTCAACACCAATGTCAACCTTTCTCTACCAATGTACCCAGAATACAACCTATCCCATCACACTTGCCCCTGGCCTGCCAATGTAACAAGTTTATACTTAAAGGTGTGTTTGGCAGATTTTTTCTTTTCTTTTGCATAGGCAAAGCAAAGTATGGGAATATAGAAAGAAAAAAACCTTTGGCCTAAAAACAGGGAGATCTTACCCATGAAGTATCCTGGCATAAGACCAACTCTAGGCTCTGGGCATACTAAGTTGTCTAGCCCCAAAGTATTTCTCTGTGGTCCCAGTAATAGTTCTTCACAATATGGTGTTTTTATAGCATGTCATAATTTACCAAAATTTCCTATACAGGGGATCACTTGTCTTGGCAACAAATCAATGGCACAATGCAGTATTTTCATCTCTCTTTCTCTTTCTCTTTCTCTCTATTTAGAGAGGGTAAGTTGAATCTTTTTTTGCAGAAATCTGAATCTTTTATAATATGAATATTATAGTTATCACATACAGAGGAAAACTGTTGAAATTAATTTTAATAATATTACTTATCTCAATAATTCCAAACATCATTATTTACATAATAAATTAAAATATATGTTTAGATTTTGGCTAAGCTCTACAGTACTCAGGGTTTACTTCTGGTTTTGTGTTTAGAGATCACTCTTGGCAATGCTTGGGGGACAATCATGGTATTGGGGATTGAATCAGTTTCATCCCCATGGAAGGTAAACACTGTGTATACTGATTCAACTAAAATGTTTTAAGAAATGTTTTTGAGGGGCCCGGGAGATAGCATGGAGGTAAGGCGTTTGCCTTTCATGCAAAAGGTCATCGGTTCGAATCCCAGTGCCCCATATGGTCCTCCGTGCCTGCCAGGAGCAATTTCTGAGCATGGAGCCAGGAGTAACCCCTGAGCACTGCTGGGTGTGACCCAAAAACCAAAAAAATGTTTTTGAACTTTCTAAAAGTTTTTTAAATGCAATATTCAATTTTTAGTGCATCTTAACTCAGAGTAATTTTATTTAAGGTGTTGAGCACCATATCTTCAGTGGTTGTAATCTTGAACAGTATAGACAAATTAAAAAACTGTACTTCTGCCTTTTCTATTGTATATTATATTAACAACTGGTATTCCATTCTTGGAAGTTGTGAAAGAATTGAAATGACTTAATATTCCTTTTCTTGTTTTACTTGAGAAAAATTAATATATCTTTATATCACTTGATTAGTTCCATAGATGTGATCTGTGAGCAATGAATAATATTATCTAACAGAGGAACTCAGAATAAACCCACAAATATTGCACAAAGAACTCTGATGAATTCTTTAAATATTCGGTTGGTAATGGATATGCTTAGATTTATATTTTTAGTACTGAAGAGACAAAAATGATCTCAGTTTTAAAAATATTAAGGCTTTTTCATATGGCTAATTTTCTAAATGAAGTTAGGATTTTCAATAAAATTATTCTCTAGCATATTTCCTTGTCTTTGTCTACTACTTTAAGTTTGTGTAGGCCAAAATTTCATTTCAATTGATTGTTTAGAGTGGGTGTAATAGGTGGGTGGACATTTTTATTGACTAAATGAAGAATGTTTTCATGAGATTCATCATCTGTTTTCCTGAAATAACAATCCTACATTTTCCAGGTAACTAAAATTAAAACTCTTAGACTCTTAAGACAGCTACCACATGAGTTTTGATTTTTGAGTGGGTCAAAGGTTTGAAAGTCTCCTGGTAACTGCTACCTGTACCAGAATATGGATGGTAGTTCTAAATTGCTTTCTCAAGATTAGCAGTTTCCTGCTATAATTTGGGTACAACTGCACCCCCTTTTGTTTTTGGATTTCAGAACTATGTCCAGCTCCACTCAGGGCTTATTCCTGGTTCTGCTTCGGTCATTCTTGAGGGGACCAACTGAAATGTTGGGAAATCAAACAATGGTCTGTTGTGTGCAAGGCCATAAGCCTAATGCTCTCTGTGACTGGTATATTTCCAGTTTCCAATCTGTTTCTGACTCAGAAACAAAACCTTTCTGTATCCTTTGTACTAGGTGTCCTCCCACTTAGACTAGAGATTAGTCTTGTGCACCCATGTTAAAGAAGCTTTCTTTGGTTCTGAGATAGTTGTTGCTACAAGTTAATCATATTGTATGACAACTTAAACCTGGATGCAGAGTGAGGTTATAAGCCTTTTGAAATGTAGTAGAGGCTTTGGTCCTACTGGACCAAGTCAAAACTGAGAGCCTGCTGAGCTAAATTCACTTGGGAATGACTGCTCATCTATATGATCTCATCCTTCATTGGTTTTTTAACAAACTCAGAGATTCTTGTTCAAGTACAAACCATAATACTGTGAAAAACCTAAGTGCTTAGTATCCTGATTTAAAACTGCTAGTGAAAGTGGGGCCATCACAACTCAAGCAATGAGCTTGTTGGAGACTGCAACTTTGGGGTAATGCTCAGTAACGTATGTTTCCAGATCCAATGTAGCAGTTAGCACACTATGCTAAGCTCAAGAAGACCCAACCCTGTTTTTTTTTTAATTTGTTTTTGTTTTGTTTTGACTTAACAAATATTACATGAAGTTCTCTAAGTCCTTTGCATTCTGCACACTCTGCACTTAGATTTGTATATTATGCTTGTTACTTTATGTCTCTATCAGTTTGCCTGTCGATTTTCTCTTGCAGTCAATTTATTCTCATCTCTCATACAAGAGGAAACATGGCTTAAGGTGTTTACAATTCTGTTATGCAAAATTGATTCTGTCTGAGATGATTCTTTTTCCAGTGAGTTGTATGAGCAAGACCCCTTGTGTAAAGCTTCATTAAATTTCAGTTTTTGTGCATATTTTGGGCACCATGCCACAGGTGTATGCACAATATATCTCCTTTCTACTATATTATCCCACCCTCCTACATGTTAGATTCTTTATCAAAAATATTACTGAACTATGGTTGATTTACTTCTAAATGAAGATTGTATTTCTTTAAATGCAGTGTACTAACAGCTGAGGAATTTGAGATTTGAAAAATTATGATGCTAATTCAAGGACACTTTGGCAGATTAAAGATAACTGCTTTCATTGGCAGCAGTGATGTGCTCTTGAACATAGTGGCCTCTGTGTCTGCTTTGAATAATAGAATGAGGTAGTAGTAATACATTGCCATATTTTGGTTCAGTTTTGGACTCTAGGCCTTAAGTATTTAGCAACTTTCATTTTTTTGTACTTATAACTAAGATACATAAAAGTGTGTAGCACCTCATTTCCTTCTTTCTCTCCCCTTCCTACCTCCTTCCTTCCCTTCTTTCCTTTTTATAATTTTCTCTCTTTTCCTCCCTTTTCCCTCTCCTACCTTCCTTCCCTCCTTCCCTTCATCCTTCCCTCCATACCTCATTCCTTTATTCCTTTCTTCCCTCTCTTTCTCTGATCCTCCTTTCCTTTTTCCTTCACTTCTTTCTTTTCCTTTTTCCCATTTTGGGGCTATCCCCAATGGGAAAAAAGTGTGATGTAGCAGTGAGAAAGTTTTGGTAGTCACTATTGAAGTCACTCAGACAACTATTGCAGTCACTTCATGAAGTCACTTCATGGAATATCTGTGATACTCCACAGATGAGATTGTGTTGGGAGAATAACTTGTTATGAAAAAGAAACAAGCAGAACAATCACATGGCTATTGCATGAACAAGACAGATTCAAATTTCCTGTATCCAGAATGTCTGACATTAGCAGGCATTTTAGTCTATTTTATTCCATTTATTGTTTTATAAGTTAGGGATTATTGTCAGAATTTTATCTGTACAAGGCAAATACTCTACCTCTGAGCTAAATACCCAGCCCTTAATAAGATTTTTTTAAAAAATAGGGTAAATTTTTAGTTCTAACATCAGCTATTTCCGCTTCTGCAAGTACTCTACAAAGACTTTGCCTTTAGCCTGATTCATTTTTCCTGAAACGTTTTAGTACCTTTTTATTATTAATATGCTGTGCTTATTTATTTTACTGTTTATGTCCTCTAATCCCTACTTGCTCAAATGTTACAATACATCCAGAATAAATTCCAGCATGAAGGAAAAACAAAATATTTTTGAGTGAATACAAAATAATTAAAATATTTTATTTAAAATGAGTAAAATGAAAAATGTCTTTTGCTTCAATCCCTTGTTTACTTTTTAGTAAAAAGTAAGAGAAAACTCAGAAAGAGGATATTGAGAATAAAATGAATGATATATTAAACTTCTAAGACTTAGTTATAGGGAAAGTAGAAATGTAAATGGTATAAAACAATTGTGATAAATTGCATGTTATTAAAACCATTATTTTATGACTCAATATCTTAGAATGAACTCTTCAAAAGAGTACCATCTCACAGAAGCAATCCAGTCTGAGAAAACATGGAAGAATTTAAGTAATGACTAATAAGTTCTCAAATGTATATTAACATTTTTGTTTGTTTGTTATTTTTGGTGGGGGACCACACCCAGAGGTGCTCAGGGGTTACTCCTGACAATGTGCTCAGAAATAGCTCCTGGCAGGAGCGGGGGACCATACGGGATGGCCAGAACCCAACCTGGGTCTGTC
>PVKC010037751.1:0-12917 GCA_004027635.1 Crocidura indochinensis
GCAGTGCTCAGGGGTTACTCCTGGCTCTACACTCACAAATTGCTCCTGGCAGGCTCAGAGGATCATATGGGATGCAGGAATTCGAACCACTGTCTTTCTGCATCTAAGGCAAACGCCCTACAGCTATCTCTCCCGGTCCCACGGGGTTGTTTTCTTAATGTTCATTTCTTCCCAATCATTGTTGGTGTATAAAAAGGCCATTGATTTTTTATGATAATTTTGTAGCCTGTCACATTGCTATATGAATCTATTGTTTCTAGAAGTTTTTTTGTAGAGCCACTGTAGTTTTAAGCAATAAAAATTATTAGACTAACTTAAATAAAATTGATAGTTATCTGGAATTAAACAAGCAATATGTTTTATAAATAACAGTAGTCTAATAACAGTTTATTTTCCCTGATTGGAATTAAATATGCTTCACTTAATGACAGCTATACATTTCCCTATGTATAAGAAAATTAGGGGGGGGGGGAACTAGAGTAAGAGATACTAAATCTAAGGGTTGTTCAGAGCAAGGCTGATTCTTTCAAATGTTTATTTGAAACATTTTTAGTTTTAATCACTGATTTATTCTCCCTGCATTTCATATCAGTATGTTATTGCCTTCCTAAGCATTGTACTGCCAACTAAACAAAAAATAGCAATAAAATAAATGAAAAAGGAAATGGTATGATAGCAGAATAAATATAGAGATAAAATAAATACAAGAGACTGGAAGTTATAGGGTGATTTTTGCCTATCCTTGCACAGCTAACTTATGGTTACATCTGAGATTCTGGAAAAAATGGAGTTGTAAATGTAGCTCAATGTTTCTTGAAAATAAAAAGATTCCAGTACTATGTTTTTTTTTTCCTAAGAACACACAATTGCTAATAACTGGTTCATCTTAATTTGAGTCTTTTTTTTTTTTTTTTTTTTTTTTTTTTTTTTTTTGGTTTTTGGGCCGCACCCGGTGATGCTCAGGGGTTACTCCTGGCTATTCGCTCAGAAGTCGCCCCTGGCAGGCACGGGGGACCATATGGGGAACCAGGGGATTGAACCGTGGTCCATCCTAGGTTAGCGCAGGCACCTTATCTCCAGCACCATTGTGGCCAAGCTGAAAGCTAGGAGGATGAGGGCTGACACAGTTTGATTAGTTAGTTCACGTCTTTGTCTTACCTCCTGTACTACTATTAAGCCTCAGATTATGGGACAGGAATGATACATTTTATATTAAATGAAATTCTGAGTTTCAAACATGTTTTTGTGGGGATCATAGCATATTTAGAGCAAGTGGCTGAAAGATCCATTGGGTGTTGGATCTAAGAAATGTGGTCACAGAAATGCTTAACTGCTCAGACCTGATCCTTTAACAATGTATATCTAAAGATTTAACTGCATTCTATAAAAAAGTTAGGAATGCTTTTTTTTCATTTACTGCATATTTTATTTACTTATTTTTATACATAAGAAGCAATAATATATCCCCAAAGAATGAAAATTTAAGTAATGATTTGCTGATTTCTGTTTTGCATAATTCAGTCAGCAACAAACCAAATGCTTTCTGTGTCTTTGGTCTTAGCTTACACCTTTATGAAAAGGAAGTTTCTTATTTGGGGGTGAGTCACTACTAACTCCTTAACTCACTGGGAAGGCCCTGTCAAGATGGCTTCCCATTTGGCTCACCCCTCTAAAAATTGGCATCTTCATTTTCTCTTAGAATCACTTTTTCTTTTGTTTTCTCCTGGGTTTATCCTGCTCAATGGGCAGCTTTGGTTTGTAACTCCTCTCCTGTTTCTGTCCTCCTCTTTACCACTTAAATATCTTTCTAGGACCTGTTATTAGGTTTTTTAAACCACACACTCTACCAGGGCAATGTCATGGCATCAGTTCCTTTAAGACAGTGTTGCTGATAACAATTTCCCCCTCAAATTCCTAGTTTCTATCGGTTTCTGCTATTTATTTCCATACCTACCACTTCAGAGTAACAACCCTCATACTTAGAACCTTTCTTTCAAAATTCCCTCCCCTTAATACATTTAAATATTTAAAATAATGATTTTACATTAAATTAATAATAGTTTGAGATAATTGATTTTCTCTCTTCTGGGCATCAATTTTGAGACCCAACATCAACTCTCTCCTTGCTTTTCCTTGGTTTCAGTTTTTATCAATGTCAAGGGAAGAGCAATTGCATTGCTACAAGAATTGCATCACTAAAAGAAGAGCACCAGCATGGTTAGGTAACAGATTCTAGAGCCAGAAGCTGGCTTCCTGTGTGTTCACTGTAAGCCATTTGACCATCTCTATCTCAGATGTCTTTATCTCTACTTCTAATACAATAGAATTTATCTCACAGTACTGTTGAGAGAATTAAACAAGTTTTTTTTACTTATATTTAAATAGCATTCATAATAAATATTGATATCTGTGAACTCTTTTTTTTTGGGGGTGAGACACACAGTGATGCTCAGGTGCTATTCTTTGCTATGCACTCCGAAATCACTCCTGGCTTGGGGGACGATATGGGATGCCGGGGGATCAAACCACTGTCCAATCTGGGTCAGCCACCTACTGCTGTGCCATTGTTCTAACTCCTATATAAAAGTCTGTATATAGAGACTTTTATGGTGACAATATTTATGTTTTGTATCTACTGCTGACCTTCTCTTTTGCTGACACCAATGCTAGGTTAGGCACTGGTGAGTTCTTAATATGACATACATGTCACTAAAATTTTTTATATAAAAAACATAGTTTACAATGCTATTGACTGTTGAGTTTTAGGCATATAATATTTCAACACCAATCTCATAACTAGTGTCCCCAGTACTTCCATACCCCACCATTCCCTACTGCCCAACTCAATGTTAGCTATTGCCTGTATGCTACGATGGCAGGCACATTAAAGTTTGGTGGTTTCAGCTTAGACCTCATATTTTCAGTTTCAGTATGATTTAGATGTATAGCTATTCCACTCTCCCACATCAAAATATAACCAAAGCCAAAATTTCTGTTTCCTCAGCACTTCCCTTTCTTATCTTCTTCCTTCCTATCTTCCTCTCTATCCTATCCCCCACTCTAGGCTCTGGGGTCTAGTGTGATCTAGATATCCCTCCTAAACAGCACTACACTTTCTAATATAATTATTTTACATACCACGGAGAAGTGAGAGCATCTTGAGTTTGTCTTTCCTCTTCTGGTTTACTTCACTGAACATGTTATTTTCTAGTTCCAACCAGGTTGCAGCAAATTGCATTACTTCACTAATTGTTGCAGCTGTATAGTATTTCACTGTGTATATTTCCACATCTTTATAACCCATTCATCTGTCATTGGAAACCTAGGTTTATTCCATATCTTAGTTACTGTACTCACTGCAGCAATGAACAATATGTATGTTCATTTGAATAAAAATTTTAATTTAAGTTCTCAGGACAGATATTCAAAAGTAGAATTGCCAATTCATATGACATCTGAATTCTAAATTCACTGAAGATTCTCCAAACTGTTTTCCACAGGGGTTGAACAAAACAACATTCCTATCAGAAGTGGATGAGAGTTCTTTTTTTCACTACATCCTTGCCAGCACATTTGATTCCCATTTTCACTGGTATGAAATGATATATGTTTGATTGGAATTTCCCTAATCATAAGTGATGCTGAACACTTTTTCACTCATCTTTTTTAAAATATAAATCTTTATTTAAACATCATGATTACAAGCATGTTCGTAGTTGGATTTCAGTCATAAACAGAATACTGCCACTTCACCAGTGCAGCATTCTTACCACCAATGCCCCCTCTCTATCTTTTTGATCTACTTGTCTTCCTCTGAGAATTATCTGTTCATTGTCTCTTCCCAGTTTTTAATAGGACTTTTGAATTAGTTCTTTTTAGATTTTGTTAATCCTTTATATATCCTGGGTCTTAAGCACTTACCTTAAGTGTTGAATGCAAATGTTTTTCCAGTTCAGTTTTTTAGTTTTAGCTAATGTTTCTTATTCCATGCAGAGTCCCCACTTTTTTTTTTTAAAAAAATTCTCTATGATGCAGTACCTATTTAACAGTGCTTTGCTCAGCTTCCAGTCTTGAAAATTTTATCCATATATTTTTCTGTGATTAATTTCTCCTTATAATTAAAGAAGTTACATTGTACAATTTCTATATTTGTAAATTTATATATGTTTAAGTTATGTGCTAATATGTATCTATGTTGGAGAAGTTTGTGTGCAATAGAATTGAATCTATATTATTTGAGGGAATGAAGAGTCTAATATATGTGCAATCCCAGTTCTGTTAGTTTCTTGTTTAGGGCTCTAGTTTCTTTACTGAAATTTTTGTCTGGTTGATCTGTCTAATGGTACAAGTGGCATACTGAAGTCTTCCAGTACTATTATGCTTCCATCAATGTGTCTCTTTAGGTTTGTTAGCAGATGCTTTATGAACTCTTCTGGGACATCTTTCAGTGCATAAATGTTGATTATAGTATTTCTTCATCTATTGTTTTCTTAATCAATAGATAGTATCCATCACTGTCTCTAATTGCCTTCTTTATGTGGAATGCTATTTAGTCTGATATAAGGATGGCTGTCCCAGCATTGTACCCCCAGTGGCTTGTGTGTTTGTTTTTCATCCTTTCACCTTGATTCTGTATTTATCCTTTATGCTTAAGTGTGTTTCCTGTAGGCAGTAGATGGATGGATTTTCTTTCCTGATTCATTCTGCTACTCTGTGCTTTTTATGGGGGAGTAAAGTCCATTGGCATTGAGATGAATGATATATAGTGCTGTGTTTCATTTTGTATGTGTGTGTGTAATCTAGCTGTTTTTGAAAGAGTCTGTTTTTTATAGGTGGCCTTTCAATAATTCTTGGAGGATTGATTTGACATACAAGTCATTTTTAATTGACCTTCTCATCTCTATGACCTTCTCAGTCTAACTCACCTTATATTTTGCTGCCAAATTAATCTCACAGTGATTTCTTTCTCTCCAGCTCAAGATGATGCAATTTATAAAATAAAGTTTTAACTTTTTGGCACTGAAGATTTTATACTATTTCCATGTTTTTTTTAATTGCTACTTACTTTCAAGGGCCTTTTAACTAGGCCAAGACAAACCTTTTACTCTTTTTTTTGGGGGGGGGGGTCACACCTGGAAGTGCTCAGGGGTTACTCCTGGCTCTATGCTCAGAAATCGCTCCTGGACCAGATGGGATGCCGGGATTTGAACCACTGACCTTCATGAGAGGCAAACACCTTACCTCCATTCTATCTCTCTGGCCCCACTTTTTACTCTTTTTTTTTCCACTTTTTACTCTTATACATTTATGTTCTTCTACCTATTTCTTGCCCTTGCTTTCTGTTCACTTTCTTCCTATATTGTCTTCCTCTTTATACTCTTTATGAAAATAAGTCTTTCTTATTTTTGAAGTCCTGATTACAAACCACAAAAACTTTTTTTAAAAATAAATCTGATCCATGGAAGTATTAAAAGTATCCTTCCTCTTACCTTTCACAGAACCCCTGTATAATTTTTATCATTTACTAACCACATGATTCAATTACCTGCTTTTATTAGTCAATAATTTCAGAGAAAATTTACACTTGGTTTAATTGGAACTTCCCCTCACATCTACTCAGAGCCTTGCTATGTAGTCAGAGCACATTGAATAGATGAGTCTTCTTGGTGTAACTAGTAGATGCCCAGTGTCATAAAATGTCTCTCATAATTTGAAAAGAGAAACAAAGATATTATTTATTGCTCACTTATAATTCAACATTTTTTTTCATGGTTAAGCATTTCTGACTCCGCGAAAGGTTGCATTTGAACTCTTCAAAACAACAACTTTTGAGAGTCTTAGTGATCTTAGAGGAACAGTTCCACTTCACAAAAGAAAAACAAAGGTCCAGAGGGAGAGTGACTAGTTAAATATGCAGATTAAGTTCTCAGTTGCGGAATAATTCACTATTTGAGAATACTTGATGACTCTATTACTTTTAGACAGTCATGTTTTTCTTTGGATTGCTTTAAACGATTGTTTATGGTTTGGGAGTAGTTTTGGGAGAGTTGAATAAAGTTTCTTTTGAACTCTAATTTCCAAAGGGTTATCACCATGTACAAAATTTCTTGCCATTTACAAAGTAGTTAAGTTTAGTATGATGACACATTTTGAAGAGACTGTGAGGAGCATTTAAAAATGATTTACTCTTATTATAGTTTAGTTATCATGGTTACTGTTCCTCTGTCATTTTAGTTCTTCTCTGAATTGCCCAAATTACTTGGTAATCTGATTTTTGTAAGACCAAGAGTTTTTTCTATTTTATGCTATCTATTTCCTGCTTTTGTACATTAGATTATTTAATACACAACAAAATCACTGACAACAACAGAACAGGAATATGTGTTTTTTTCCTGATTGCTAGTAGTCAACTCCCAAGCATCATATTAATTTATCCACAGCCCTTCAGTCTCTCTATTAGTCCATACTTCTTTCCTTATTTTTATTCATTATTTTTCAGAGAATGAATATTTGTCACCTATAAACTTTAGGCTTTAGCATTCGTTTCACAGAATCCATGAGAATGTAATAAAAAATGTAGAAACAATACAAAAAGTTATGCCCCCAACTAAGAGATGGTAGGTACCTAGAATATATGTTGCCATTGCCCATTTTATGTATAAATTTGGTTTACCAAAATCTTTACAGTACTTTCCAGCTAAACTTTAGAAAATTCTCTGCACAATGTCCCAGGCATCTCAAAAGTTAATGTGGTTCGGCTACATCTGTCTGCTTAGTTCTCGTGTAATCTCCATTTAGCACTAGACCTTCTTTTTTGCTGTTTTAGTCCAGGTTCTAGCTATGCTCTTTCTTGATTTCTATTTTGTTTTTGTATTCTGAAATGTTTTTTTAAAAACCAAAGACAGTTTTTACTAGGATTTATAAATATTTACTTAAATTATACTATTCAGAATTTTTAATAATACTATTTTGCTCTTGGTATTTTTTATATCTTGCAAAAATTTTCTTTTGTTTCCATAAAAAATGTCAAAATATTTAATCCTACAAATATTTTTGAAAGTTGGAAGATCAGACTGGAAAATCAATTTGAAAATGATATTATATAGATATTCTCTTAGAAGTCAGATAAATCAAAAATTCTTTACTTGGGTTGGAAAATTCTTGAGTAATTTATAGTCTCTAGTGGTATAATTTGTAAAATTAGAACAAAACTCTCTGTTTTTTATGAGCACTTACAGGAGATAATTCATGAAGAATAGTTGATGAACACAGAGCCTATCAATGAGTAAGAATCAAACAGTCACAGTAATTATCATTGATTTATTCAAATGTATTTTCAATTTAGAAAAAAAGGAAATAATTTTGTGAATTTTCTGCAGGGGAGATAGCATCTTATTTCCTTCCTCTTAAAAAAAAAAAGGTATGACCTTTGAGAAAAACCTCAAAATTAAGCACAAAATGCGTAATGAACTTAATGAACAATTTTGCAAGGCTGTTAGAGCTATTATGAGAGATCTTTTGCATTTGAATTTTTTATAAGATAATTACCTCAAATAGTCTACTGAAAGTTAAGATGGTTTTTTAAAAATTACTTTAACCTGAGAAAATGATATAATGAAACTAATTATAAAAGTTTTAATTCATTTTAGCATCATAAGCATACTTTTTATTTAACTGTATCTTTGTGGAAGGATATCTACCAGACTATTAAAATACTGTATAACATTGTGCTAGAAATAAAACTTAAAGTTCAGGTGCATATATTTTCCTTTAAATATTTCGGTACACATTTTTTTGCAACTAATATGTCTGCTGTTCATAATAATACATAGTAAAGTCTTTACATTTTAATAAAAAAATTTGGTTGGCTTGTGTCTTACCAAAATTATGCTTCAGTTAAACTGTGTGATTTCTTCTAATTCTGTAATAATTTCATTTCAATCTCCTTTTAGTAGAACAGCTATTATATTTCTACTACTTTTCTGCAAAAAAAGTGGAGAAATTTATATACTGATAAAGATATATTGATAAATATAATTTATTCTCAAATACATTTGTTATTCAACAAAAATATAAGTTCAAGGAATAGGCATTAAGATTATTTTGCTTAAACTTCCATTATTCCTTAGCAAGAGGAAGAATTTTAAACAAACAATGCTTCTAGTTTCTGTAAAGAAAGATCATGTCAATGTTGCAAGTGAAATGTGCTTTCTTGTACATAAATAAAGGTCTCATTGCTGAAGTATAAGGTATGAGAGAAGTTTTTTGCCTGACTGTTTCTGTGGTTCTATGCCAGTATATATGATAAAAACCATTTAAAGAACTTGATTTTATTTTGTTTGATTTATAAAAGTGAATAGCAATAGTCGTTGCAGAGTTTGAAATTGATGAGAAATAAAACAATCTAAATTTTATTCTTAATTTTTAGATACATTTTGCTTACTCAACATACATAAAAATGGGGGGAGGAGGCTATAGTTTTCCATCTCTAAATGTATATAAATCTTATAAAACCTACAACCAGTGTACTAATGCCATGAAACTATCGAAAATGAACAGTCTGCCTATTCCTACCACCAGCTTAGCCTCATATATCTTCCACACTCTTTTGAGTTTAAGGGCTTTCTTCTTTTTGTTATTTTTGTTTTTGTTTTCGGGTCACACCCAGTGGTGCTCAGAGATCACTTCTTGCTCTTCATTCAGAAATCACTCCTGGCTGGCATGGGGGACCATATGGGATTTTGGGATTCGAACCACCATCTGTCCTGATTCAACTTCATGCAAGGCAAATGCCCTACCGCTGTACTATCTCTCTGGCACCAATTTAAAGGTTTTCTAATATTTCGCTTTTTCAGTTCATTTATTTTTTCAGCTATTTCTATTCTATGAAAAATCCCTAAATTTTCCTTCTATCTTAGTATTAAAATGTTTGTTATAACTTTTGTGTTGAAATTACATTGTAGGAAAGAAGGAACTGAAAATATAATGATCACTTGATAAGTTTGTTGAGAAATGATTGTGTGGTGGGATAGGAGTACAGGTGGTAGAAGTGGCCATATACTGAAGGTCTTTGAAAGTATACTTTATTTTCTGCTAGACTGGCCATAAAGTATTTCATAAAAATTTTCTTCAACAGCATGGAAAGTTTATCTAGTAGTTGCCTAGAAGAAGTATTAGTCCTAGTTTGGGTTATTTTTCTTAAATCAAAGAAGTAGCTTGATTTATTTTAATTTTTATCTAATTTAGGTTAGATGAATAATTATGTAGAAGGCAACTAGACAAAATCACAATAATTTTTAATGTCTTTAAAATCTTATTTTTAATTTTTTATTAAATAACTGTGATTAACAGTTATTCATGATTGAATTTTAGACATATAATGTTCCAGTACCAATCACACCACTAGTGTTAATTTTCTTCCACAAATGTGCTCTGGTTTATCCTCATAACTTCTCTCTTTAGCCTGACAATTTCACAGACAACTTTTTAAGTTTGATAAAATTTGGGTTTCATGATTTCAGTGTTGTTGATTCTGTGGCTTAGATATTTAGATCAGTCCTTCCTTAACAACACCAACATACCTGAAACCCTTGATCTTTGCCCTACCCTATTTCATATTTGTCCTTCTCCCCCTTCTTCCTATGTTTTCTTCTCCTCACTATACTTTGTTAGTGACCAAGGCAACCTCCCTTTAAACTATTGCATACCCTCATGTGTTAATCTACATATCACCTTGAAATGGTATCATGAGGTGATATTATCTTGTATATATCCTTATTCTTCTGGCTTATTCCAATGAAGAAAATTTTATGACTCTTTAGTTGCTGAAATTTGCGTTCAGAGTCTTTATAAGCTGCTTTTGAAGCCATAATTACTTGTGTTCAAATATTCTCATAGTTGCTAGTATTTAAGGAGGTGCAGCTTTCTAATGTCTGCACTGCAAGCAAATGTCTGTTGCTGACAAAGTTTAAGAAATTTTAAGAGGGCCCATTTTATTATTTTTATTTTATTTTATTTTG
Source organism: Crocidura indochinensis (assembly GCA_004027635.1). Lineage (NCBI taxonomy): Eukaryota > Metazoa > Chordata > Mammalia > Eulipotyphla > Soricidae > Crocidura > Crocidura indochinensis. Next base: position 10,020 of record PVKC010037751.1, read on the forward strand.
GGGTCATACCTAGTGATGTTCAGGGGTTATTCCTGGCTATGTGCTCAGAAAACACTCCTGGCTTGGGGGACCATATGTAATGCCAGGGATCAAATCCAGATCTCTCCAGGATCAGCCGCCGGCAAGGCAAATGCCTTACTGCTGTGCTATCGCTCTGGCCCCACCATTTTATTATTTTAATGCAGAGTGTAGCTATATTAAATATTACTCTTGGTCCAAACAGCATCATATTATTTTCAATTGTCTCTTGCTTAGTCTAGCAAAGAGAATGTCAGACCAATCGAGCCACTGTGAGAAATCTGCCAATTAAACAGCATTATTTGCTTACATTGACAATACCAATAAAATCACCTATTTTTTGTACTTAAAAATTATAAGCATACAATTTAGAAGAAAGAATATGGAACATAGCTGGTCATTTTTGCTTTTAAAACTGTTCCTTTTCTGGATGTGAGTATAGGATAAATTAGGTTGTTTATTTATTATTTTTTTGAGAATATTGTTATATTTTTTCCTTGAAGCCTCAAAAACACAAGAACATTTTGTGGTTATAGTTTCTGAGCACAGTTAAAGAAATCAGTGGATTTCAGGTTGAATGGCTGTAAAATGTTCTGGAACCACTGTTTAATACAATCAAGGAACTAAAGAGGACTGTAGATGCTTTAGTCTAAAAAACCTTTTAAAAATATGAACAAAATGTTTTCAAAGACTAAAATAAAACTGTTCTCTTTAACTAAATATTTCAATTCTTTTGTGAGCCTTGACCCCCTAATTAGTATTCTCTCTATTCATAATTGAGGTAAGAAACCTTTAATAAAGAAAGAATTTTTGCTCTGATGTAGCAGAAAGTGCTCTAAATGAAAACAATACAACAAATGATGCCATTTGTCTGAATAGGACCTAGGCACTATTTCTTTAATGTTTGATAGAAATGATGACAGTCATCTAATGTGCTTGTCAAGAAAAATGGCAAAACACATTATCCATTTCTCATTCTCTTTTCTGCCTTGTAACATGGTGCATTTATTCTCTTACTTTAGTTCCTCACAACATATGCTAATTCCTTGAGTTTAATTGTTTTTAGTTCCAGGGATTGAATCCAGATTTAATACATACAAGGCATATACTTTACCACTGAACTACACTCCTAACCCAAATTCCTACATTTAGACAAAAGTGGAATTTCAAAATACATAAGATACATTAAAAATCTAATAACTGATCATTTGATAGTATGTCCATAAATGTTCTAAGGATATTTCTTCTCAGAAATATAACAGAAAATCTCATGTTGAGTATTAATAACTTAAGTAATGTTTTTCATAATAAATAGCTGAGTAAACATTTTTCTTTTTTTTAATTTTCTTTATTAGAAACCTTTCTTTTTGATTTTATATATTCAAGCAGGAGAGACAATATCATATTTCAATATTCCATTGATAGATCAAGATAACAGTCTGGAAGCAAATATATTGTTAGTGGTTCTGGGAGTAAATCCATTTCTCATATATGAAGGGCAAATACTTTGTAGTTGAACCATGTTTCCGACACTCAGGGTAATTTCTTAATGTAGCTACTTAATCTAATTGAAAAATAATTTGAAGCAGTATTTCAAATGATGACCATTGAAATGAACATAATAATGGGAAAGAAAGTCAATTAAAGTAGAGAAACAATTACAGAAGTCAGATCAGTTATATCCAAATAATGAAGTTTCTGAAATTAAAAAAATATAGGGACTCAACAGCAAAATGAAAGAACTGAAAGTTCATTTAGTACCCTTGGAGGAAAAAAATAGGTTGAAACCACCAAAAGATACAGAATTCAAAAGAATGGGGGCTGGAGCAGTGGTGCAAATGGTAAGGCGTCTGCCTTGCACAAGCTAACCTAGAACAGACCGCGGTTTGATCCTTCAGCGTTCCATATGGTCCCCGAAGCCAGGAGCAATTTCTGAGCGCACAGCCAGCAGGTCCTGAGTATCACCGGGTGTGGCTGAAAAACAAAACAAAACAAAAAATTAGGCCTTAAAAAGAATGAAGATAGCATAGAATTATATAATACAGCATTAAAAAGTAACTGAAGCGGGGCCCGGGAGATAGCATGGAGGTAAGGCGTTTACCTTTCATGCAAAAGGTCATCAGTTCGAATCCCGGTGCCCCATATGGTCCCCCGTGCCTGCCAGGAGCAATTTCTGAGCATGGAGCCAAGAGTAACCCCTGAGCACTGCCGGGTGTGACCCAAAAACCAAAAAAAAAAAAGTAACTGAAGCAAAAAAAAAGAATCTCATATAGGGTTTTCAGAAAGACAAGAGAGGGAATAACTGTATATGAACAAATAATAGTAACTTTTTCAAGAAAAAATGTCAAACACTCAGAACCAGGAACTTCAAAAAAATCTCAAACCAGCATAAACAAGCACATACTATCATACTATATCTGCATCATAATTAAAATAGCATAGACAAATAAAAAAACAAACTTCTAAAAACAGTATAAGAGCCACAGATGACAACAGCCTCTATAAGGCTATTATCAGATTTCATCACAGAGGCTAAATATGCCAGAAGAAAGTGATATGATGTATAAAAAGTGTTGATTGGGTAAATTCTTCAACTAAGATTACTCTATTATCACTCAGATATAAACCAAAATTATGAAGCTTTTACACAAGTAACAGATAATTTACTAAGAAAGTTTTTCAACAGGGTTTATCAGGGTAGAAACTACAAACACTGTAACAGCCAACATACACCGGGGAGCAGTGCCCAAAACACATGAAAGAAGAGCAACACAGACTCTTGACTACATATTGTACCACAAAGAAACCAGCAACAGTAGAAACTGAAGCATAGAGAGAACAGGTATGTAACCAGCCTTCTACAAAGGCTCATAATAATCC
>PVKC010037752.1:0-12928 GCA_004027635.1 Crocidura indochinensis
TGTGTGTGTGTGTGTGTGTGTGTGTGTGTGTGTGTGTGTGTGTGTATGTGGTGTAACTGACATTTGTAGGGGAGAGATAACCTATGACATCATTCCAAGAATATAGGTGGAGGTAAGCAAGGATGTCATTGATGTCAGTTAAACTGATGTAGTAAGCATTGTCTACACTGGCAGAGTTGAATGAGGGAGTTAAGAGCAACAATTTAGATTTCTCCATTTCAAAATTTCCTGTTTGGGCACATAGAGATAGTATAGTAATAGGTAGGATATTATCTTGCACAGAGTTAACTTAGTTCAATCCCCAGAATCCTATATGGTATCCAGATGCTGACAGGAATGATCCCTCAGTGCTGAGATAGGAGTAACCCTAATTACTATTGGGTATGGCCCCTAAACAAACAAAAATTTTCTGCTCAAAAGAAGGTGGCTGGAGAAATGTCAGTCATCTGAAAATCATTTTTACTGGTAATAGCAAACAGGACGGACACAGGGACCAGGACTTTGTGCTTAGTCAGGCCCAGAGAACCCAGATGTGTGTATCAGTCTCCTTGCTAAAATAGATGCCTTGCCCTTGGGCAAGTCTCTTCTCCGGGCAGTTACTATTTAACTTGGCCTTTCTCATTTTCTAAAGCAGGTCAAGATAGATAAGAGGCAGAGGGAAGATAATAACCACCCATGTTCCCAGCTCTAGTATTTATTTCACCTCATTTAATTTTTTTCACCAGTTCAGCAAAGCAAGATGGTATCTCATTTGGGGAATTCATTCTTCAGTCCTCATTTTCAAGTTTCCATCCCAAACCAGTTCAGTCTCATCACACATATGCAAGTCTCCACCCCACCCAGGAGAGCTGCATTTTCTGATTGATGAGGGGCAAAAAGTGGCACCCTTAGTGGTCTATGTTAATTTGACTAGGTGATTTCTGTTTCTTCTTGTGTTGAAAATGTTCGCAACTGTTGATATTTATTATTCATTTCCTCACTCTCTAGAGTGTATTTTTAGGGAAGGTAACTGGTTAGGACCATTCAACTACTTTACCTGATTTAGGTTCATTCTTTTAAAGGCTGAAGAATTAGGAATATTAGGAAGAATTGGCTTTAGATCTATGATCCCCAGAGATAGCAGTTCTTAAGAGGATATATACACCTTCATCTAACTTTTTTTTATTATCTTTTAAGGTTTCATTGTTGTTATTATGATGGGAATTTTTAAAGATCCATTTCATAAATATAATAGGGAATAAATGGACAACATCAGTAATACCTTGCATTACAAAATTGAGGACCAAGTAAGCAAAGGAGTAGAAGAGAGGGGCAAGAGGTAGTTGATATTGGTAAAGGATCTTGGTTATGGTGTTGATGGTGGAGTGTAGTAACCATGTACAGCAGAACTATAAAGATTCAAACTATTGTAAACATGTCATCTAAAATACAATTTAAATGTTTTTCAAGGATTCATTTTCATAGAAACTTTCAAATCTGTTATTTTATTAAATTATTCTTACTATTTAGGACAATAGCTTCCTATGCTCAAGGCTTACTCCTGGCTCTGTATTCACAAAACATTTCTGGAACTGCTAATGGACAGTATGTGGTACCAGGAACTGAACCAGGGTTCATTTCTGAACTTGCCTGCAAGGCAAGTATACCAATCACTACACTATCTTGCCAACCCCATTAAAGTCATATTAACTTTAATTAATTTAATAATTTAGTTAATTAGAATATAATTAATTCTAACTTTTATTAAAAGTCATGCTGTACATTACAGTCCCAGACATTTTATTTTGTATTGAAAGGTTGTCCATTATTATTACCTTCATCCTTTTAATTGAATTGATTATTATTCATATTTGGCTGGAAAGATAAACATTATTTTTAAATACTAGAAATTTGAATTAACTTTATAAATTTTAGAAAGTATAGCAAAAATTAATTTCAAAGATTAAGCCAAGACTTCTGGTCCTCTTTCTATTCCATTTTGTCACCTCTTCTAGTTGAAAATATATTGACAAAAGAGAAAATTAATTCTCATGGTAAGTTATATAATTCCAGTTACCATGAATTACAGATATATTTCAGTCAATTTTTGATATCCTGCTTGCTTCTGGGATATCAGTACAGGAAATATCCTTGATCTATTCCCAGGAGGTATATTCTAAGATACTCTTCTCACAAGTCCTGCTGGGAAAGAACTGAAAATTAGTGGGGCACACACTCTACTTTTTCCCAAAGATTCTATTTCTTTAGATGACACAAACTTTCCTAAAGAACAGGAAAAGGGTCCAATTTCTGCAGGACCATGCAAGTGCTTTCCCAGGACAGGGTGATCCTTGGGGACATTTGTGGGAACTTCCCTGCAGGTTCTACAATCCTCTTAGACGTTGAAAATTATGAACTATTTTCTGATTTTTAATTCTGAACTCAAGGGCCAAAACAAAGGTCTGAGATGTATGAAACAGTAGAATGGTACTTAGGATACAGTAGGATAATATTGAGGCCGGACTCATTGATTCTAGATTGAAAATGTTTGGTGTATGGCCTTATTTGAGACTAAGTGTGTTAGTGTGAAAAGTATGAATTTGGGAATGGCAAGTTCCCCAAGCAAATAGTGTCTCTACCATTTACTGAGAGGTCTTAGAAAATCACTTAGTCCCCGAGTCACAGTCTCATCTGTGAAGTGAATTTTTACCCCACTCTCATAGGGCTCTAATTAAAATCATTAGATATAATGAATGTGAATGCATTATGAAATGTTAAGTATTCACATGTATGTATTGTTGTGGCTATGGTCACTTTTTCCTTTGAAAAGACTAAATCAAGGTATTTAGAAATGACACTATTTTTTAGTGTTACTTCATAGATTTATTTTCATCTGTACTAACCTGGTTGGCTTTTTAATTCACCCCAGATAATGAAGATTTGGCAAGTGGGTTTAAAGCTGTTAGGGGAAAAATGCTACTATAAATACTTTTTCAATATCCAAAGAGAGCCATGCATTAGATGTGTGCTGTAGTTGCCTTTTAGAATATTCAAAGTCGGAAGAACTTTCCACATCTTTGAGATAGCCCCAAGGCACCCAACTTTTAGTCATATGGTGAATATGTGATGACAACAGATTCACTGTAGACATTTAAAAATATCTAAATTGGTCCTGTAAGTCATTGTCTCTGAAAGCTACGTATTTGGAGAGCTGTGAGTCTCATTGAGTTAGAATAAAATAATTTCTACCTGGCAACTTTTGAATTGAAAGAATACTGAGCCAAGCTGGGCTGTTGCAAAGACCTAGCCCAAGGGTTTCAGAGATCTCAGGCACAATATCTATCTTTCTATTTTGGCAATAGTGAACACTCTGAAAGTTAGAGTGTAGCTGAAGTTGCAGGTGAGGTGAGGCATGAAAAAATAGACTGCTTAAGAGACACAAGTCAGAAAGTTCCTATTTGTTATATTACTTATTTTAGACTTCGATAAATCTTTAAAAAGTAAGCAAAATGTATCAACTCTCTGACAGTGTGATTTCATATTTGTTTGATCTTCATAAGACAATTTTTAAATATGCATAGGTTAAATATGAGTAATTTACCCAGTATAATCTGCACACTAAGTTGAGAAACAGATTAGTATCTCGAGACATTTATATAACAACATTTTAAACCATAAACATATATATGAAATATTAAAATTGAAATAAATCAAGTACAAAACCTCCCTGTTTCTCCTCTGTAGCTGGAGTGCAGAAGAATGATATTGCCTTGAATCTGATATAGGATAATAAAAATATTTTTCAATCTGATTTTTGATGATTATTTATTTTTTCACTTGCTCTAATTGGGAAAGGTTTGAAACAGCACATTTAATGTGAAGGTAAGAGGTTAGGATTCAATTTGAAATCTAAATTATTGGTTCTTTGACATCAGCACTTATTAAAATGAAACAATATGGGAGAACATATGGCTTTTCAAACTGAGCTTTTACCTTCTTTTTTTTTTGGGGGGGGGCACACCCGGTGACGCTCAGGGGTTACTCCTGGCTATTTGCTCAGAAGTCGCTCCTGGCAGGCACGGGAGACCATATGGGGAACCGGGGGATCGAACCGCGGTCCCTCCTAGGTTAGCTCAGGCACCTTACCTCCAGCGCCACCGCCCGGCCCCTCCAACTGAGCTTTTAAAGAGACAGAGACCTGAAAGGTAGCTTATCAGTGGGGTAATAAATTATTTTACAACTTTCCATATTCAGACCATTTTGGGGGTGCCAGAGAAATTATACAAAGAGTAGGATGCTTGCCTTGCATATGGCAGAACTGAGTTTGATCCACAGACACATGGTCCTTTTAGCTACACCAGAAGTGATTCTTGGGCACAGAGCCAAGAGTAAGACCTAAGCACTGCTATGAGTGGCTCCCAGACAAACAAAAAACCCAAACAACCAAAAGACAGGGGAATATTTTGTTTCTTTTCTTGATTAGTGGGGCTTCCCTATTAAAATGATGAGAATAAATAAAAAGAAAGTAAAGGAAAAGTGAATCTGTGTCTACAGATATGAACACACTGATGAACTTTAGATTCTCTGTATTTAGTTTAGTCCTTTCTATTTCAAATTATGATAAGGATGATCAGCCCCAGAGAATCACCAAGAAATTCATTAGAAATGCTGAATTGTAGGCCTCACCTTTGAGCCAGAATCTGCTCAAGTGACTCCTATGGATGTTACAGTTTCCATGGCTTCAGGACTTTTGAGTCACAAAATGTAAATTTGAGAACAAGCTTAAATTAGATGCCAGATGAGACCTTATAAGTTACAAAGAGAGACAGATGCTGCTTTGAATGTGGTTTCATAGCCCAAATTCAGGAAATGTGTTTCTGTGAGTGACCAATTGTCCTTTGTATTAAGAAGGCATCTCTGACCCAGAACTGGTGGTGAATCAGAACATGTGATTTATTGGACAAGGGACATATATTTAGAAGGAAAACAATTACCAAAAGAGAGAACAGATTGAAGAAATAATATCAACTATATCTGGTTTTCATTATAAAATAATATTACTGTTTGCATACTTTCTAGGCCCCTCAGGGTATTTCATTGCCACTCTTGAACTTTTTTCTTTTCACATATTTAGAAACAATTTAATAAAAATGTTACTTCGTGGGAACAAAAATATTTTCTGAGAAAATATTCCCATTCACTAAGTTGCCTTATCTTTTTGTTCCATATGGTATTTCATAAATTCACAATGTATGTAGGTTCTACATGGGCAAACAATCAACAGGGTAGAATTCTATGTTTACAGTATTTTTGAGAATAAAGTCCTTGAATTTTTAATTTAGATAAAATATAATTGGTGAGTGCTAGTATATATACATACATATATATATATAATTTCTAAAATACTTTGGCATTTAAATATATTCCTTAAAATGATATAAGAGAAGGTAAACATTCATTAATTCATTCAAATAAAGATTTGTTGTCAAACATACACTGAATAAACTCTCCCTACAAGTGATGATATCTAGGCTGAATCCTTCAGAATGTGCTCCACAAAGCTATATCTTCTCTTCTTTCATGTTTCAAGTTAATGAAGTTATCTCTGACTAGGTCAAGAACAACCATTAACTCAAACAACTGCTCTCTTATCATTCCATTTTACTTGATCTCTTATAGAGCATCTTTTTGCTTTTTTGGTTTTAGGACTACACTCAGTGGTGCTCAGGCTTTATTCCTGACTCTACACTCAGGACCACTCTTGGTGATTATAGGGTGCTGAGGATACATTCAAGGCAAAACTATCCTCTACTATCTATCCAGCCCCCAGCTGTTCTCTAATTACTCATGGAAACCAGACTCCAACATAACCCTGAAGGCCCCTGCCTCATATTGTTCATGTTCTTGTACATTATCCCTTCACATATATTATCAGGATTAGGATTGGAGAATATGATAAAAACCTTGGTAGAATACTTCAAAAGTTGTCATGAGAGATGAAGTCATGAAATTTTCCTATACATGAATGTACATGGAATCTATTATGCTGAGTGAAATAAGTTAGAGAGAGAAAAACGCAGAATGGTCTCACTCATCTATGGGTTTTAAGAAAAATGAAAGACATACTTGCAATAATAATTTTCAGACACAAAAGAGAGAAGAGCTGTAAGTTCCAGCTCACCTCATGAAGCTCACCACAAAGAGTGATGAGTTCAGTTAGTGAAATAACTACATTTTGAACTGTCCTAATAATGAGAATGTATGAGGGAAATGGAGAGCCTGTCTATAGTACAGGTGGGGGTTGGGTGGGGAGGAGGGAGTTTTGGGACATAGGTGATGGGAACATTGCACTGGTGATGGGTGGTGTTCTTTACATGACTGAAACCCAAACACAATCATGTATGTAATCAAGGTGTCTAAATAAAATATATAAAAAAAGGTTGTCACTGGATTATAACTCTCTCTCTCTCTCCTCATTTAGAAGGGAAAACCATCTGCTAGGTTGTGAGTAGATCTTAATTGAGGTTTGCATGGTGCGAACAAAGTCTCGTGACTATGCCACATAAAAATATATAAAATGTGACATCGAAATTTTAGTTAAACTTTGAGATGAAATTGCAGCTCTAAAACCATTACTTTATTCACAGATTTTTGACTTTCAGGAACTGAGATTTTTTAAAAGTCTTAATTGTTTTGAGTATTAACTTATATTTTTAGAAATGATATTAGAGATATTATAATATTTTTGTGAAGCAAGATTATTATAGTTTATTTATTTTATTTTTATTGAACAAAACTTTCTTATAAAGATGTGGGAGGTGAGAATGGGGAAATAAATTTTCCAAAGAGAACAAAGTCTTCTGTAAAGTATAAAAATAAAGCAAAGTGGCATAGAGATAAGCAAGCAAGTTAGGTGTTCAAGGAAGTACACAGTCTTAAAGAGCAAGTCAAGTGAGTCTCTTTTAAGGATAAAAGTTTATACATCCCCAAAATGTAGTTTGCCATACCATGTACACCACCAAATGTCAATATTTCCTTGGTAATTCCCAATGGGTCCTTCTACACTTTCAATTTTATCTCCCTTTCTTTGGTAATCTTAGTTTTGTGTTCAGAGTCAAATGGTGTTTTTTTTCTATTTATCTATTTCCTTATTGTGTTGTTATATATTTCACATATGAGTAAGATCAAATCCTATATTTTCCTTCTCATTTATTTTACTTAGCATGACCGCCCTTCAGTTTCATTATATTTCCACAAAAGGTATGGTTTTATATTCTCATATTGCTCATCTACTCTTCTTTCATTAATCACTTGGATTGTTTCCCTATCTTCACACTGTAAATAATATTGCAATGAACATAGACATGCATTTGAATTAATATTCTGTATTTTCTAAATATGTAATTAAGAGAGGGAGTTCTAGATTGTATGATCAATCTATTTTGACTTTTTATTTAGAACTCTCCAGAGACTCAACCAAACTACATGGCAATTCAACATATACAGTTCTTTCTCTACACAACACCAGCACATATTACTTCTAACCTTTTTGATAAAAGGACATTATCACCAGTTTTAGGTGACATATTATTTATCTTATGAAATTTATAAGCATTTTTCCATGTGCCTTTTAGCCATTTGTCTCTGATAAAATGCCTGTCCATATTTTCCATATGTAAACCACCCCCCACAAAAATAAAAAAAAAACTCCAAAAAGCAAACATGGGCACATCTGTGAAGATACACAGGTGATTCTCTTTCCTCCTGGGATGAAGGGCAGGGATTCAAATTGACAGGGGAAAATGTTTTATTTTTGAATATTGTGAGTTTGTTAGATATCTGGATATTAAATCATGCCTAATAGTCAAGTGGGTGTGCACATATTTTCTTATTTGGTATGTTTTTTGAATAATAATATTTTTCTGTGCAGAAACATTTGCACTTGATGTAATCCCATTTATCTTTGCTTTTGTACTTGTCATTGGAGTTGAACCTAAAGACATTTCTGAAAACAAAATTATGGAATGTTTTCCTATGTTTTCTTCAATTTTTGATGGGTTAAGCTATAAGATCTAAGTATTCTTCATTTTTAGTTAACTTTTGCTATGCATGATCCAGTGGCCAAGTTTCCTTTGTTTGCATGTGGCTGTGTAATTTCCCCAGAACCTTTTATTGAACAAATTTTGCTCTTAACATTAAGGTGCTAAATTTGAGAAAATATATTATAAAGTATTACATATTTAATATTCTGTGTAATATAATTTGTTATTCAATTACTTATTATATCTCTTTACAATAAAATTCAGAAGAAAAATGAATTTTCTTGATTTCCAGTGTATACCTAGACAGCATAGATGTATACATGTTTAATATGTACTTGCTAGTGACTAATAGAGCTTCCTGACATTCATTCTAATTATTTGAATGAGGATTTGTGGTATCTCCACGTATGTAGGAGGTCCTCTAGGAAGAGAAGGACTAGTTTTATTTATGCCCTGGTCTAGATAATTGGCATTTTGTTGTTGATGAAATTGACAAATAAGAGAAATACCCAGGCTATTAACAAATAAGAGACACTCTGGAGAACAAAGCAGAAGGTTTTTTGTTTGTTTGTTTGTTTGTTTGTTTGTTTTGGTTTTTGGGTCACTACCGGCAGTGCTCAGGGGCCACTCCTGGCCCCATGCTCAGAAATTGCTCCTGGCAGGCACGGGGGACCATATGGGGCACCGGGATTTGAACCGATGACCTTTTGCATGAAAGGCAAACGCCTTACCTCCATGCTATCTCCTGGGCCCCCAAAGCAGAGTTTTTATTTAGTTTTTATTTAGTTACATTATAAGATAACAAATTTTTCCTATTTCGATTCTTACCAAAGGTAATAGTAACAGACTGCTGTTGGATGTAGACATTGATATAAAATACTAATAGACCATCAGATATGGAAACTTGTTCCACAGAAATATAGCCCTAAACTTATGAGCCAAAAGATATTCCAAGAAAATAAATCTCTATTCCCTCCCTTCTCATTATGCAACATAAATAATTTTGTGGGTGTAATGTAGATGGGAGTTGTTCACAGATGGCAGAACCTCTGGGCCAAATATAAGTCATAGCTGTGAAACTGAAGGTCAGGAATTCAAAGGCAAACATCTAGAACAAAAGAGCAAGCTAGAAATGGGGAAGTTTGATTGATTGGGATCTGGTTGAAAAATTTAAGCAAACTCGAAATGTCTGAGGAAAGTTCTAAATGATAACTTTCTAGACAATTAACTCTCAACCTTGCCTGACTAATTGAGTCACTGGGAAGCAGTGTTTGTTTTTGAACTCTTGTTTTTTTCAAATCTGCTGCTCTTTGTTCATTTCAAAATGCTGGGACTTGTTTTCCAATGGCAGCTTTTCTCCTTGACCTTTTGTATTAGGGGACACTAGGAAGAGGCCAAACAGACACAATGTAGGTAGAGATTTTGGCTTTCTATTCCGATTAATGTCAACTTAGCCAGGTTGTTCTTGTGGCAACAACTGCCTTTACATTTCAGTTTCGCCACAAACTTTAGCCAAAACATTGCTTCTCAAGTCTGGGTCTCACTCAACTCCATGTGATATTTCTACTGAATTCAGATTTCCGCAATAGTTGACAGCACACCTACAGGGGTCAGTCCTAGTTGGGACTAGGAAATTGGAAATTTCAAAGGTCTTTAGGGAAAACAAACAATAAAAATCTCTTGCATTTGCAGTGAGAGAACATGTATCTCATCCACATGTTCATTATGTGAATTCCATTCCTTTGCTCATGTCTCTAATGAAGTATTTAATGTTTGAATGAATAGTATCAATGTCTCTAGTTAGTGAGGTCTATGTTTAATTTCTCAATCTAACTTAAAATAAACTAATATATATGTGTTCTGACCAATTAGATGGGACCTCACAGAGAAAGATAGTTGTTTCTGAAAGATAAATCTCTTCAAGTAATCATGGTGACTTGACTGAAATTAAAAAATGCAAAAAAATGGATGCTCCCAGCACAAAGGCTCTTACAGTGTCTGAACTGTATATATAATACATTTTCTTGAAGAACAGAGAGAGGAAATTCATTAAAATTACCACATTTTCTCCAAATGCACTTTACTCCTCTTATCTATATTTCACAAGTTTATGAAAATTATGTTGATTTCTGATTGTATAATGCTCAACAGAACAGTATAGGTTCTACCTCTCTCACTCTAACTCACATAACAGTTTAAAATAAGAGACAATGAAAGAAAATAAAATGTACGTGTGTACACACAGAAGCTCTGAATCATATAATAAAACAATAGTTATTTGTCCGAGTTCTACTCTCTTCTATCAGAGGAAAACACAGAGCCAGCATCTTATCTATCAGTTATTATTTGAAGGAGAAGAGTTGAGATCTGATAAACTCTAAAAGAGGCATATTTGTAGGATACCTACAATATTTCAAATGTTTCTAGAAGCTGTTATATAGGAGGGAAATACAAGAAAGGGAAAATAAGTATATTGAGAATAAGAGATCTTTTAGAAGATGTAGCTATAAGGAATATATTTCTAGAAATAAGAACAATTGGGAAAATCAATGGTTTCAACTTACTTCTTTGGTGCCATTAATATTGACTTAATCAGGACAGCTACCATGTATTCCATACTACTAAAAACTCCAATGTCTATAGAAAAAAACATATTTAGAGTTGGAACCCATCACAACTTTGCAGTAACTTCCTTAATTGTGTCCAGAAAAGTTCTACATCAATGTTCATTTTAACTAAAGAAGACCTTTCCTGACCCTCCTCATTAGAATATTTTTTCATTGGGGACCGGGCGGTGGCACTGGAGGTAAGGTGCCTGTGCTAACCTAGGACGGACCGCGGTTCGATCCCCCAGTTCCCCATATGGTCCCCCGTGCCTGCCAGGAGCGACTTCTGAGCGAATAGCCAGGAGTAACCCCTGAGCGCCACCGGGTGTGGCCCCCCAAAAACAACAACAACAACAAAAAAAAGGATATTTTTTCATTTCTCAACTCTTATATAAAACTATAAAATCTTGGATATTTTCTCTATCTTTCTGATCTTTCATACTTTCACTTGTAAACCAAGGATGAAAATAGAATAAATTTTGTACACTCATGTGGAAGACAAGTAAGTGACCAACATCTTTAGTTTGTAAATAACTATGAGGCAACCTGTGATTTTTGTGCTATTAGTGATAAAGAGGGAAATCTTGTATAAGTAGGGATATTGAACACTGTGTTGTGTTGCAAATGGTCATAAAACAGTGTTCATATAACATTGTACACTATAACTTGTATAGTGTAAAGCATTATATACTATATGATAAGTAAAATTATTTTGGATATTTACTAGTTCTTTTTTCCCTAAATGTGTCTCTCTCCAAGTATTAGCCACCTTCTTCCACCACCCGATTACTGCACCATTAGAATTTTGTACCTTTCATTTGTTTTTGAAAATCTTATTCATTGCATTTCTCAAAAGATTGGATACTTATGAACCAATTTATTCAGATTTGTTTTTTTTTCTGTAGTTCTTGGCAAAGTTCTCATCACATATATGGTCATAGGATGACTTATTTTATATATTAATTCAGGGAATTAATTAAATCACTGGCATTTATATTTCACCTTAGGGAAAATATTTCATATGTGACAATACCAAAATGTGCAGAAAAATACTCATGCCCTGCAGTATTTGCTGCAAACTCATGTAACAGTGGCAAGATCAAATGCTAAAGAACCAAGTAATAAAATTGTAGTTGCTATAGATTCACTTTTAAATTACTGTTGAGTTATTTCAAAATTCCATCAACCAGCATATCTCAAAGATATATATTCTGAAGTATTGGACTTTATTTTTATCTTATTGTGAAATAACACAAGAAGTTTTTGTTGGCATATTAAGAAAATATGTGACCCTGCAGGATCATGCTTTTGCATTTAGTGAAATGTTTTAGAATGTTCTTTTGGGAAGAGATTGTATTTCACTATTCCTTTTGTGTAAATATAACACTTAATCACCAATACAAAGACCATTTTCTGAAAACTAAATTTCTTATTAACAGAAGATTTGAGATGGATGTGAGTTTCAAAAGGGAGAAGAAGAAATTGAAGACATGTATCTTTAAGCAGTAATTATACAGTTAAATAATATCTGAACATATTTGTGAGGATTCAATTTACTTATTAAAGTCAGTTAATTCTATGAATTGAGAGGTATCCGGATTTGTATCTGGATTTGATCAAAGGTATCAAGAAATTTGACTTTGGGGCCTGGGAGATAGCACAGCGGCGTTTGCCTTGCAAGCAGCCCATCCAGGACCAAAGGTGGTTGGTTTGAGTCCCGGTGTCGCATATGGTCCCCCGTGCCTGCCAGGAGCTATTTCTGAGCAGACAGCCAGGAACCCCTGAGCACCACCGGGTGTGGCCCAAAAACCCAAAAAAAAAAATTTTGACTTAAATTCTACTTTAAAGTATTCCCTATTCTATAGTTCAATTGAAAATAACTGTGAAACAAGTTTGCTTTTCTGCAAGTAGTGTCAGAAAGTTTAAAATTAGACAATTGTTTTGCTTTGCTTATGTATTTTGTTCATTATCTCTGAAACCAGTCATTATTTTGTTTAGAATAATGTTTACTATATTTCCATTTCATTCCAGATTTCACAGAATCTGAGGCCCGAGTATAATATGTAAGTGAATTTGCAATTGTTTTTTTCCCTTAACACAAGCATGTATTATTTTTTTCCTGTCCCATTTTGTAAAATAAAGTTTTTATGAATAATATCTTTAAATCTGAACCCAGAGTGATAGGTTCTGAAAGCAATTTATAAAGATAGCAATGCACTTACATAGATCCAGAGAAGATAAATTTATTATGATGTTTTACCTGTTGGGTATGGCAGTAGGGCCACACAGATTCTAGGGGTC
>PVKC010037753.1:0-12892 GCA_004027635.1 Crocidura indochinensis
AAAAAAAAAAAGGCCATTAATTAAAAAAAAAAAAGAATAGAGACCAAAAAAATTTTGTGTTCTTTCAAATGTAACAGTCTATGGAGCCAGATTAATTCATCTGAGCATTACTTTATCAGTAATCATATTAAATATCTGTTTAACTGAAAATGTGCAAGCTGAATGATAGATAATATGATTTCTTCTCCGTAGGCACCCTTTGAAAGAACACACAGTTCACTTAGTGAAGTAGTGGAGAATGAAACTTTTGCTGTGCACTAGCGATCTCCTTTAAACTAATCTGGTAGTCTCCTTAAAAATAGATATCTGCATCTTGAACAATAACCCATAATAAGATGATTTGTAGGCAAATATTTTTCTGCAGTCAATTTTATTCTTCATCTTTATATTGTTTCTTTTGAGGTACAGAAGCACCAGAGTTCATTTTGCTTTGGGTAAACAAGTGGCAAGTGCTCACGGATTACCCCAGCTCTGTGCTAAGTACTCAAGAAATTTTGGGGGCTTCTGAAATGCTGGGTCACCTATTGAAATTTGATATGTTAAATTTTATAAATCACAAAAATATAGGCAATTATCTTAAATACATTTAAATAATATGTTTGTTTATAAAGCATAAATCAATGCATCTTGACTTTATATAATTTATACAATAATGAAGTTATCTGAACAAAATATGGCTAATTTATTGGATTTTGATTTAAGACATTTAGTGGTATCTATTTTCATGGGAATCTATGTAATAAAACATTGTGACACAGAATATTTTGACACATAGTATAGTAAAATAGGCATTATGATTGACTTGGAAGGTGGATGGAGGCCTCTGTCTTTAGGCTCTGAACCATGTGGCTCCACAACCCTCATTAACTGTTAGATCTGGAGATTCATGAGAGCAGCAGGTAGAAATCTCACTCACATGCAGGCTTCAGGAAGTAACAGCTTTATTCATCCTAGCCACTACATGTGTGGCCTATATCATAACCTTTAAAGCAGTTAGCCCTGCATCTTAACTTCTTTCAGTCATCTTTCCTCTGACCTTCAAACTGGAAGAGCTCCAACCAGACAAAAGCCAAAGACAAAAGAGACTCTCTCCTCTGGGTCAGAGCCCTTAAATACCTTTCCCAGACCCCTCCCAGGAAATGGGCAGGGTCTGCAGGTAAAGTTACAAGTCATTTCCGGTTCCCAAGAAACCACCCAGAAACGGGCAGGTCTCAGTTACCTGAATTCCGGGGTGGAGCTACATGTCCGCCCTTTTTTTTTTTTACATAAAGACAAAAGGCATAAATTATGTGACTTCCGCCTATCCAAAGGCGGGTCATATTTTCATAGTAACAATGTAAATAAAGTGAAAATTAGTATACCAGTCCTTTTCAAAAACATAACATCTTTGCAAAATATACCATTAACCTGTAACTCAAAATTTTCCAATTAAAGACAGCAGTGATGAATTATAAAAAAATGTCAAGACACATTCAATTGTAATTTTCTGTATGTATACATGCTACATGTAAACTAATTTATTTGCACTTCAAGTAAGAAAATATTTACAATAAGTCACATTATCTGCCCTTAGATTCTTAAATCAATGGTATATAACACAAAGTTTTCATAAAACAAAAGATGTCTATCACAGCATAAGATATGAGACAAAGGTAAATTTGGAATTTTTTTAAAATTTGATATAAGGAAATGTAGAGTTTACAATACTGACGATTATATATGAAGAAGGAGGAGGAGGAAGAGGAGAAGGAGAAGGAGAAGAAGAAGAAGGAGAAGAAGAAGAACAACAACAACAACAACAACAACAAGAAGAACAAGAACAAGAACAAGAACAAGAAGAACAAGAAGAACAAGAAGAAGAAGAAGAAGAAGAAGAAGAAGAAGAAGAAGAAGAAGAAGAAGAAGAACAAGAACAAGAACAAGAACAAGAACAAGAAGAAGAAGAAGAACAAGAAGAGGAAGAAGAAGAAGAAAAAGAACAAGAACAAGAAGAAGAAAAAGAAGAACAAGAACAATAACAAGAAGAACAAGAAGAATAACAAGAACAAGAACAAGAACAAGAACAAGAAGAACAAGAAGAAGAAGAAAAGGAGGAAGTGGAAGTGAAGGTGGAACTTAAAGCAATTGGAAGTGAGTGGAAGGAAGTGGGCAGTGGTAGGGGATTGCTTTTGTAACATTGTATGTAGAAAATTTATTTTTAATAATTTTGCATTTTATGTTGACTGTATTTAAAAAATTAAAGTCTCCTGTGATTTTGCTACATTTTATATACTTGGACCTCAGATTTTCATTATTTTAATTATCGCTTAATTACTTACTACTTCTAAATGCTATTTAGTGTTTAGTATAATTTTATACTCAAGGACATTAGATGAGACAAGAATCTGAAGTCCAGAATTATGGAAGACAGGGGGCCGGGCGGTGGCGCTGAAGGTAAGGTGCCTGCCTTGCCTTGTGCTAACCTAGGATGGACCCCATATGGTCCCCCGTGTCTGCCAGGAGCGACTTCTGAGCGAATAGCCAGGAGTAACCCCTGAGCGTCACCGGGTGTGACCCAAAAACAAAAAACAAAAAAACAAACAAACAAAAAAAAGAATTCTGGAAGACAATAAATTCTTTCATTAATTTGAGCTTGAGTATTACATATTGTCAGTGAAATAGATTGGATGTTCATATCACTGCAGAATTTATGTTTCAAAAACCAATATCCAGTGTGATCCTATTTAGATGCAGAGCTCTTGGAAATGTTTAGATAAAACAGAATTCTCATGAATGCAGTAAATGCCCAATAAAATTGATTGTGATTATCCCTAATTTACACCTACCATGTGGGGATCCAAAGATAAGTTTGCAAAGTAGAAGAAAGCATCACAAATTTAGCCATATTCTGTTTTATAATAGGAATGATCAAGACATTATATTTTTCTAGCATTACACATTTAATGTATATTGAAGTTGCATTTTGCATTTACGTAGCATATATTTGAAATTTGATAGCAGAATTGAATTTGTTCCAACAATTTTTTTATATTTCTTTTATATCTGATGCAGATAAATGTATAATAAAAAGCAAAATAGCTTGAATAAATCTATTCTTATTGGAAAACATGTATTTTATTTTATATTTATATTGATGATTTTTATTAGTAGCTTAGATTCTGAGACTAATATTTATGATGATTTTTCTATTTCTTTATGATACAAGTATTCCACAATATTTTAAATGAGAAAACCAAATTTCTTTAGAAAATTTAAAATCACAAACATACAAAATATTTCCGTTCTCTATCAACTCTGTTTTATTGAACTTTTTTGTTAGTATCAAAATGTATTGATTCACAAGATAAATATTGACCTGACCTTGTCTTCACCTCAGTTTATATCTACTTCTTAAGTCAATAAATCTAGAAAGTTATCTGACAGCAGTCAATACGAGTTTCAAATTCTTAAAATTGCAGCTTTTCTCTAAGGTAATAATTTAGTATTTTATTGTTTCTGCCTCAGAGAAATTTTTGAAAGGTCTTGTAACTTACCCATTTGCTAAATAAAATATTTCTATTACACTTGGTTTCAAACAAAAGAATTCCTCTCATGGCAAGGCATACTTCTGTTTTAATGCTCATATATCTTCCAATCTATACCAAAGTATTTGAAATACTCTATTGTTCTTGTTTTCAGAAATTAAATACCAATCTTGCTTTGTTTCTAATTATAAGAAAGCTATATAATTATTCTCTTAATGATGAATGCTTTCTGTAAGATTCAGCTTCTTGAGGACTAAATTTTACCTGTAGGTATAATAAATATCCTCAATAGCACACTGGACTGTGAAAGTTAAAGGCAATAATACATATATTATTGTATTAATCAGCTTGATTTTATCTTTTTAAGGCTTACATGGCAGACCAAAATTTGCAAATATTTATATTATAGAAAATAATGTAAGCTTAGATGCTGGTCAAAACTAAATCTAATATATTCTATGATTTATTACTTTTAACACCCTATCAGTCATCTTATACTTACACTATTTTTAGTGGTTTGAGGGAAAAGATCTCTCTCTATATGTATGTGTAAGAATTCCAAAGGAAACTATTTCAAATATTTACAAAAAGCATTTTATTTTCCCATTTAAGTAACAAATAGAAAATTTGGTTTTGGAAATATCATATGACCAGTTATTACTTGATCAATGCCATATAATATTATAGAGTGACTGCCTCTAAATATCAAATGAAGTACATGAGGTCAAAGTATACATCATGATGTATGATATTACACATTTTATAATAAAGGTATATTCCTTACTATGTTTATTTAAAACATATGATGGAAGTTACTAATAATCTTATCAAAAGCTTAGTCCACTTTAATTTGATAATCATATAACTACAACGATCATCTAACTTGGTACTGATTCTGTAAATTGACCAAATGATGAAAGGAAGATAGAATGCTTGAGATTACATTGAGATTACATTAAGATCACAGATTACATTAAAAAACAGTATTTAAAGCAATGTAAATAACCCTTAAGCTAAATTTTAAAGTTTAAAGTCAATAAGTATATCTTGTTCAAATTCATTATATACATATATATACACTTTGAATTAATTTTCTTAATAAATTTAAATGTTTACCATAATAAACTCATACACCTTATTTTAGTTCACCTGGTCTATTATTTACTAGAACGCTCAATTCAGATTTAAAAGAGGTTTCATGACTGTAGACACTAACTAAAATCAATTGTCATGAAACATAGTTACCTATAAAATTATAAGAGATAGGGCCACGAAAAAATCGGATAAGTAAATATCAGTATTCTTTCTTCATTAGACATTAGTCCTGAAGTTATTACAACTTGTCATTTCTTTTTATTCTGTGCTATTTTTACACAACAATAACTAAATGATTGTGTTTTTATTCTGAATTTAGTTGTATAAGGATTAGTTATGATGAATCATTTGAAACAATTTTATAAGGCAATGAATGGTAAAATGTTTAAAATGCTTTTCATAATTATCTAACTGGTAACTTGTGATAGGATTAAACAATTCTATGTTCTTTACTAACTCATGTTTAAATGGATACAAAAGTTTAAGAGAAGTTATCTAATTATTATCTCATTCTTTCTCAGATGTCTAAGAAAGAAGATGACTAAAAACAGTTATTTCTAGATAGCTGACTTTTGAAATTCAACATACTGACTTTCCCCTTACCTAGAATTTTATTTCACATACTTAGTTTTGGTTAACAGAGACTGCTGCTTACAGTATCTCTCATTTGTGTAAGTGAAAAATAACTATGTTTTTATTACTTAAAATATTACAAAAAGGGACAATATGCTAAAAATATGCAGTGAACAAATATCATCTGTACAGACTGGAAGAGAACCTTCATAAATTAACCTTATTAGTGCATTACTGTAAGCGAATGCCAAAAAAGCTCCTAATTTGCATTAAGATAGATTTTTCAGGTTGGCTGCATGATTTAATTAAAGAAAAGATTAAGAATCATTAAACAAGCTGCTCTACCTTGCAATAACAGAATTCATATCTGATTCAGGTTAACGAAAACACAGATGGTGATTCAGTAACTGTTGAGTTGCTGTAACAGAATGAAAATGATCCCATTAGTTCTCTGGAAATGTGAGGGAATTTGGAAATTAGTATGCAGATACATTGTATGGTGCTAGACAGCTTGGTCTGCTTGGATCATCGCTGATTATACTTTGTTTGGGTTGGCAACACTGAACTTAATAAATGAAAAAATGTTCCAGTATACCACAGTTGGAAACTGTTCAAGGTTGAAATAGGTGTGCAGGCTTTTCAAAGGAGAGAGTTAAGTAAACAAATGTCAATCAATTTAGTGCTTGCAACTTTTTTTTTCCTTTCAAGAGTATGTCTGTTTTTGAGAATCATGTGTCAGAAAAAAAAATGGAACTCCTTTACTGGATACATATGTCCAGTGTGATATTTATTATTGAAAAAATTTAAGTGTAGAGTGTCAGTTTGAGAAGGTATGCAATCATTTTAATATTTTCATGTCAGAGACAGAAATAATGGTTTATTATATTTTATACAAAAATTGACCAATATAATTTGACAGGAAAATGTGATGTGGGGTTGTAGAGATGATGGCTATTGAGAATTTAAAGCTGTAATTAAAGACCATAAAAAATCCTCAAGAAGCCTTCTGGGAAAGAATTTAAACAAGGAAAATAGTTAAGAAGTGTCACTGAGAGAACTAGTCATTGAAATATAAAGCTTATATCTACAGGACACCTCAGTAGTTAACACCTGGTTTATGCCATGACTTTGGGGACACAACATCTGACCCTTTTGGAATGAATCTAAGTGACAGTGCAAAAGTTCCAGCTGAGCAAAGAATTTCAAAGGCAGTCAACAGATGACCCAATTATATTTACTTGTTACAGCAGAGCAAATGCTGAAACTCATAGATCAAAGTTATTTGGGTGCTGTAATTTTCCAGCAATTAACTTAAAGAACAAAACTACATGCAGGAGTTACAGTAAAATATGGTGGCAAACAGTTCCTGTCCAGAGTAATCATTTCCAACTTTACTTGTCATAAGAACAAGACCTGAGTGCTGAAAGGATGTAAAGTGATATGCATATCACTTTCATAACAGTACTGCAAATCGCATTGTTTAAAAGGATAAAAGGAATAGAGAAAGAGAGAGAGAGGAGATATTTGCCACAGTGGAAGGTAGGAGAGAAGACAGAGCAGGGTAGGAAAAAAGAGCTGAGGACATTTGTGGGGGAAACATGCACTGGTTAAGAGATGGATGTTGAATGCTGTATGACTGAAATTCAATCATGAAAAACTTGGTGACTGTGTATCATGCAGTGATTACATTTTAAAAGTAATAAAAAATGGATGCTAAGTAATCTATTTGTATCGTGTTATAATATTTCCAGCGATTATAATTCACCAGAGTTAATCTTGTATATGCAAATCACCTTCACAATAAGACAGCATATGTATTATATCATACCAATGTTGTTATAATAATAATATCATGGAAACTTAATTTTTACTTAAAAAATTAACACCAATAAAGCCATTAAGGCAAAGCGCATTTTCTCTGGTCATAACTATCCATATCATTAAGCTTAAAAAGATCACCTCAATTTATTAACTGTATATGCTTAAATTATATCAAACAATTTATACTTTTTTAATATCTGACAAAACTTAAAAGTTTATGGGGTTTTGTTTGTTTGTTTGTTTGTTTGGGGGTCATATGATATCCTGGAGATAGAACCCGGTTCTGTTCCTGGTCGGCAGTGTGCAAGGCAAAGGCGCTACCACTGCATTGCCCCTAGGTCCCCGACTTAAACTTAAAAGCATGCAATATTATGAACATAATTTAGTTACAAATGTCAATTTCATTATTCTTCAAATGAAAGCATTTATAACAGTTTTATGACTGTCAAATGAAATTTCTAAGGAAGTCATATTCTTTAGAAAAAATACTAAAATATTAAAAATATCCTTTCCTCACATTCCAGAAACAAATTTAATATCAATTATTTTAAAGGCCATGTCATATAATTTATCCTTTTAATCACAAATTTATCTGTATTGTCTTTAATAAAATTAATTTCAACTTTTCTAAGTATGACATTATAGTTTAAAAAAGCCAAATGGGTATATGAATTATATATGCAACATATATTACTATTTAAGTTGAGATACGTAAGAGAGAAGTTAGGTCAAGTTATTTTCCACTACAGTATTTTACAATGCACAGTATTGATCATGTTATAGATATCACTTTGATATTAAACATGCTACATTTATACATAATCTTAAGAATTTTAGTCACTTCACCCAATTTTCATTGATGATGTGAAAAATTTTATTCTTGGATCTTTCAGTTTTATTCATTATGTCCATATCTAAATATCAGTCTAAAGATTTTGAAGACAATGGAATAGAAATTTGGGGAAGACTTATGGATTAAGAAAATATTTTTATGCTATTTAAAATTATTATAAGCTAAGGAAATAACTCAAATTGCTAAAATACATGCTGAGGTCCTGAATTTCAAGTTCACTGACTGAAAATTTATTCAAGATAATTACCAGGAATATCTCAGTTACTCCCAGCACTATACAATTCTGAACCTCAGACTTGAGAGATACTATAGCAGATAATATACTTATCCTACATGGGGCCAACTCATTTTGAACTTAATACACCCCAACTTGCTAAATACTACCATGGAATGACTTACAAGTCAAGATCTAAGAATTAATGTACATTGTGATCTGCAGTAACTTGGAGAAAAAGTGATCTCTACAAGTCATATATAATTGGTATGGAGTGATAGTACAGCAGGTAGAGTGCTTTACTGCTTGTGGCTTACCTAGCCTGGTTTCTTGACACCCCATATAATGCTCTGAACCCACTAGGAGTAATCCCTCAATGAGGAGTCAGGACTACTCCCTGAGCACTGCTGGATTCAGTCCCAGACAAAACTAAACAAAGCAAAACATTTTATACATATTATTATATATTTAGTATGCAAAAATATGTTTATAAAATTATTAAGATTGTTTAATCAATCTTCATCATTAAATTTTTAATTAAAAAGTTTAAAATGGTATGTGAATTGTATATTTGTGTGTAATTGTAAAGACACTATTAAAGTATGTAATATTTGTGTTTAAGAAAAAAGTTGAGCAAACACAAAGCATATCAAATTATAAACTTTTTAGGCATTAGTGAAATAAAAGTAAAATTAAGTATTTCTAAAATATCTGACCCATATCAAAGTTGCAAAATATGAATAAAAATTTAGGGGCCCGGGAGGTAGCATGGAGGTAAGGCATTTGCCTTTCATGCAAAAGGTCATCGGTTCCAATCCCAGTGCCCCATATGGTCCCCCGTGCCTGCCAGGAGCAATTTCTGAGCATGGAGCCAGGAGTAACCCCTGAGCGCTGCCGGGTGTGACCCAAAAACCAAAAAACAAACAAAATATGAATAAAAATTTGACATTGACCCTATATAAAATAGATTTAATTATCGTTACATAAGTTGCTAATTTACTTAGTTTCTAGATTATATATTAAAGAGTACAAAATATTTACATTACAATAGGCTATTACATGCAATAGCCTACTATTTTGACAGATAATGAGAATAAAATTTGAACTACTTTCCAAAAATGAATTTAGACATGTGTCATAATGCCAAATACAATTATAT
The DNA here is from genome assembly GCA_004027635.1 of Crocidura indochinensis. Taxonomy (NCBI): domain Eukaryota; kingdom Metazoa; phylum Chordata; class Mammalia; order Eulipotyphla; family Soricidae; genus Crocidura; species Crocidura indochinensis. Next base: position 9,240 of record PVKC010037753.1, read on the forward strand.
CCCTTTTATATGTCTTAACCCTAATAAACGGGAATATTTTCACTATGTTTCTAATTCAAACTAGCTATGTAGTGGTGAGTAATTCAGGTAGTGTAAAGTTTGGTGCTAAATTTTTACTGTATTAACTTGCTTTCTACTTGTTGCTTTGAAAAGCATTCTGCAGCTTGTTTCTCACCTGAGTGGTCTAAGTTTCCAAAGTAGATATTTTTTTGAGTCACATACAGCAGCTCTTAGCATTTAGCACTAATAGTAAATTGGTTAGGTGTTCCAAGCACTATATTGGGGGTCTGGCATCGAATCCTGGTTGGTCACACATAAAACAAGTATACTACCCACTGTACTACTATGCCAACTCCAACACTGTAGATCTTAAACGGTAAATTTTATCACCACTGTGCCCTCAAATCAAAATGAGTAATTCTGTCACAAGATTCAAAACTCCCTACAAAAGATGAATCAAAGTTTCCAATAGAAAAAAATTATTACTTATTCAATACCAATAATCAGAGATATAAATTAATTAGCCCTTACTTTTCTGCATGAACATTTTTCTAAGAAGTAAAGAAGAGTTCCCTTCCCCAACATTTCACAGGAAGCAACAATTCTATTTATATAGAAGTTAGATTTCTACCTTGATGTTCTTAAATGTGATATTACATATAAATGCAATAAACTTCTTTTATAAATATACATTTAGAATTTTTCTGTGTGTTGCATTTCATTCCAAAGATTTATATCCTAGTCCTATAGTATTTTTATCTTTATATACACTAAATTAGCCATTACGTGAGGTCACCATAACTCAATGTCAGATAAACTCCACAAAAGCAACATCTCATGAAAATAAAACTTTTTAAGTTTTATTACTGCTGATTACTTTGTGAAACATGTATTCTGTAAGTAAGCATCAAAATGAGAAAAAAAAATAGATAAGTTTAATACTAAACCAACCTGAAATAAAATTAAACATGGTGTATAACTTAAAACACTATTGTAAGAATTGAATTAATTAAATTAATTAAAAGTTAATACTAGAGGTAAGAGAAGTAGCATGGAGGTAGGGTGTATGCCTTGCATGCAGAAGGATGGTGTTTTGAATCCTGACATCCCATATGGTCCCACGAGCCTGCCAGGAGTGAGAGTAGAGCCAGGAGTAACCCATGAGTGCAGCTGGGTGTGAACCAAAAACCAAAAAAGTAAAAAGCTAAACACTAAAAATTCAATAGTATAAGTATTAATATATATATAATAAAATATATATTACAGTTTAACATAAAAATATTTTTGTTACCCCAAATACAGCCTTACCTAACATATTCAAAAATAAATATATATAGATTAATAACAAAGTGATCATTTTTAAATGTCTTATACTAAGAAAATCATTGTGCTCTTTCTAGTCAGTTTTGCATTCAGAGAATAGAGGTGAATTCAACTGAATCAGTTATATTTACGGGATGGAATTGCAGAAGATTAACTTTCAATAAATAATAATCCCATTCTTTTTTTTTTTTTTTTTTGGTTTTTGGGTCACAACCGGCAGTGCTCAGGGGTTCCTCCTGGCTCCATGCTCAGAAATTGCTCCTGGCAGGCACGGAGGACCATATGGGGCACCAGGATTCGAACCGATGACCTTTTGCATGAAAGGCAAACGCCTTACCTCCATGCTATCTCCCGGGCCCCATAATAATCCCATTCTAACCATTAATTTTATCATTTTGCTCTTCTCACACTATGTATATTTCTATATATTATGAAAGGAATTAAAATAAAACTGAAGAAATGGGGAAAATACATTCTAGAGATACTGGATCATGGAATAACACTTTGATTTCATGGGAAACATATAAAACCAAAATGCAGTTAAAAAGAATAAGCAACTTTTACTGATAGTTTTACAATTTTATATAACCTACAGACTTACAGAGACACATTATAATACAATACGCCTTTCCATATGAAATACTTCTACAGATACACAGCACATTAAGTGAATTTAACTTAATCTAATACACATGGATGCATAAAAAGAACCTATACTAACATCTTTCCATTAACTCAACAAATATTCATCAAGTACAGATTATTTTACTGAGAAACAAAACTAAAATATAAATAGAAAATTGAGAGAAAATTTGTGGGTTTTTTGGGGGGGTGGGGCGGTCACACCCAGCAGTGCTCAGGAGTTACTCCTGGCTCCATGCTCAGAAATTGCTCCTGGCAGGCACGGGGGACCATATGGGGCACCGGGGCTCGAACCAATGACCTTTTGCATGAAAGGCAAACACCTTACTTCCATGCTATCTCCCGGGTCCCCGAGAGAAAATTTGAGAAGAAAACACCAAGTTGTGTATAAACAGACATATATTCTCAACTAAAATAAAACCTCATACTTATGGAAATGTTAATATTAAAATCAACATGAAGTAAAATTAAACATGGTGCATAACTTAAAATTCTATTGTAAGAATTGAATTAATTAAAATTAATTAAAAGTTAAACACTAGGGGCTTGAGAGATAGTATGGAGGTAGGGCATTGCCTTGCATGCAGAAGGATGGTGGTTTGAATCCACCTTGGAAGTGTGGAAAAGTATAGGAAAAGTGGAAAGGACTTCTAAGATATGAAATTTTCCCTGAGGAAAATTTTCCCTCAGTTGATGGAATGTTGTGAATAACACCTGAGCACCCCAAATATTCTTTATAACAAAATCAAAACTAATATGTATGTATCCCTTGCAATAAAAGCCAGAGGGAATAATTAGAGAAAATAAAATGGAGACTGAACTTCTATTGAAAAGTAATAAGGCATAATATTCATGTATTTTTAAGTATTATGAGTTTGCTATATAAATATATTTAAAGATAAATATAATTGTTTAGCAATGTTAAAAAGAAAAAAAAACAGGGCTAGAAGCGATAGCACAGCCATAGTGCATTTGCCTTGCAAGTGTTAGATCCAGGACAGACTTTGGTTTGATCCCCAAGCATCCCCAAGCAAGTAGTGATTTCTAAGCACAAAGCCTTTCTAAGCACAAAGCAATCCCTGAGTGTCACCAGGTGTGGCTCAAAAAAGCAAAATAATAATGTTAAAAATCTTTACTTATTGGTTATATGAGGAGGTCAAGTTGTGAATTGAACATTGGATCATAGATTAATAAATATCAAGAACAAAATTAAATTTGAGTTAAACTAGCTACTCTGGTAAAAACAGGACCTGTTTCATGATTCATAAAGAGCTTAAAATTTAAAGAATATTTTAATACATGAACTGTGAGAAGATTATGCTATATAAACTAAGGAATTCATGGACTAATTACTAGTAGATATTCACTCAATACATGTATTATTTATTACTAAGTCAGACTTGAACTTGCAAACCCTCCCCACCAATCCCAATGGCCCACAAAAACATTATTAGTTTCTAGACACAGTGAAAATTAAAGTAGTTTAACAGAAGGAAAAAAGAGTAGGAAAATTGGTAATAGGAATTTTTGATGGTAGAATGACACTAGAATTTTTTTTAATTTTTTTTTTATTTTAACACCTTGATTACATACATAATTGTGTTTGGGTTTCAGTCATGTATAGAACACCACCCATCACCAGTGCAACGTTCCCATCACCATTGTCCCAAATCTCCCTCCTCCCCAAC
>PVKC010037754.1:0-12913 GCA_004027635.1 Crocidura indochinensis
AAGATGTTTAATCAGATTATTTAAATGAAGATTTAAAAGGCTTACTAAATAGGAATATTATGACCATGATAAAAGTGGAAACAACTGGGGTCAAAGAGATAGCATGGAGGTAAGGCATTTGCCTTTCATGCAGATAGTCTGTGGTTCAAATCCCAGCATCCCATATGGTGCCCCGAGCCTGCCAGGAGCAATTTCTGAGTGTAGAGCCAGGAGTATCCACTGAGCACTGCGGGTGTGACCCCCTTACCCCCCCAAAAAAAACTATTAGTTTCTTACATTATTTCTTTAGTTACTTGGGCAGCCCTGATCTTAATAATATGCCAGTATTTCAGTAAGGCAGTTAGCAATAAATCCTCTTATCTGTATGTCCAATAAATTAATTTTTCCTTGTTGATTCTGCGCTTCTTCAAATTTGTCATGTTTCTATTCCCATTACATCTTTATTTTGTGTGTAACAATAGCAAATATTTTAAAGAGTAGTATTACATTGAAAGGTTGATTTGCTCATTTGCAATGTTCTGGTCACTCCCATTTCCTCCAAATTCTACTTTTAAGGTTTATTGTTGGGTTGGAAGCTTTAAATTCTTGAAGTTGTGTTTCTTATTCTGATAGACTTTCAGAAAGAGAAAAATGGTTGAGGGTAAAGTAATGAACAGATTATTTTTAAAGAAAAAGAGAAAGAAAAAATGGTTGTCGGATAAAGTAATGAACAGATTATTTTTAAAGAAAAAGAGAATGACTGCCTGTTTAAGGCAAGGTCTTCAAAACTCATGGTGGCACTAAAATAAATCTACTTTTACATACTTCTCAAAGTCATGAGTACCAACAAAATGGTTGTATTCTAAGTAGATAAAAAATGATCCTTTAAATAACCAACTAGGTAATTCCGGTAGTGTCAAAACAGGATGAAATTAAAGATAACAATCTCATTCAAGATCCATCAATTGCAGACTTTTCCAATTTTGCCCCCTTCTGTGTGAATGCTCCTGTTTTCCATTCATGCAATTCAAAGAAATCATTTCAGAGAACTCTAAGTCAACAAAACAGGTGAAAGGTCATCCAAAGACAGAGGGAAAAAACAGGAATGGATTCACATACATTTTCTGCAAGTCCAAACACCAAAACATACTTGCTAGCAATTCTGTGGTATGTGTTTTTCTTTCCCTCTTAGTTTCTGCTAAGAGAATGCTAGTGCATCTTCAAATGATAAGGATGCGTATATACTTATTGTACAATCTCAGTATAAGATTCCTAACTCTGGTCCTTTTAACAATATTTTTCCTTCAATTTTTAAACAACACATCTTCCTCAGTAATGACTGCAAATATGCCAAGTGTACAGTTTAAAAATAAAGCTCATTTTAAATTATCCAAGTGCCAAAGGGGCACTTTTCTTTCAGTTGTTTTCTCCCCCCAAGGGAATTTCTTTTAGAGGTAGATGAAATTATTTGATTCCAATCCATCCTACATTTTGCTGACATCTTCAAAGTTCGGTCAGAAAGAAAGGGAAAAGTTCTAAAATTATTTCTAAGAAATTTTAGAACTCCACCCACTTTCACATCTTATTGTATAAATGACCATTGCAGTTAAAAGATATTCAGAATTATATTTTGCTTATTCACACACACACACACACACACACACACACACACACACACACACGCAACAGTCTTTTATGCCCCAGTGGTGTAGGTAAGGAAGTGGATAACCAACTGTTATGAAGTTTATAGCTATTGATGTGCAGAGTAGAAAGAACAATATGGCCACTGGATGTTGGAAGTTAAAGCAGGGAGAATCAAACCCCAATCATATTGTGTAATTCCTTTGGCAAATATAATCATTTGCCCCCAAAATCGCATTTGAATATTCAAAACCCACCTCACTTCCTATGGCAAGTTCAAGAGAAAAGTTTTGTTAGAACTAAAGTCATTCATTTTTACTCTTGTCAAAAAGGTTCCATGCCAAGGATGGTTCTGGTTAAGTCATTCATTTTAACCCCTCTTATAAGGATTCTGGTTTCAGTCCTGGGGATCCAAGTAGACCGGCCAGAAGCTCTTTATCTCCTAATAAGTTTAGTGCCCAGAGAGGCGCTGGGCTTACTTATTTATGAAGTAGTCTGGGAGATTGATGACTTTGCAAGTGAGCTGGCTAATGATCCTTGGCTGCTGTGCCATTGTGAACTCCGTTTCTTCTACACCCTTCTTTCAGCCCCCTCCCCAACTTCAATTCCCTTTAGTCAGATAAAATTTCCTTTACACTTTGCCCATACTTTCCTGTCTTGCTTACCCACAGTCACCAAAGAAAGAGTGCCACAATGGGAGCTATTATTATTTGTGAGAACCCAGCCAAAGAGGTAAAATCAACAAAAATCAGGTCGGAGATTCATCATTATATAGGGGGAAAAATCTGAATGGGTAAAAGGGGAAACTTTTCGAGATGCCTGCAGTCATGCATGTTTCAGTAAGAACTGCGAAATATCCGGCATCTCTAGGTCACCGAATCCTATGGGGACAGATATTCGCATTCTAGATGCTGGCAAATGCTACCAAAACAGGGTCCTCATAGAAGGTTTTCTGTTGCAAGAGGACTTACGTATGTATTAAGTGGGGAACAAGTGGATTGTCATTTCCAGGTAGGCTTTGTTTTCAAAATACTATAGTGACTTGCGAGGCCAAGCAGTTGGTGTGTTGGGTCATTGTCTCCAGAAATCTGTGAAAATCCGACCTTAAGCCGCTCTCTCCCCGACCCCGAAAGCCTGCGGCGGGAAGGCAATATTTTAGCCAAGATTTCCTATGGTTCCAGTCGTTATTGGAGTGGACCCGAGCAGCTCCTGATCACAGGCTTTCCGGGATCGGAGTGGCCTGTCCCAGCGGGATACAACCACGTGGCTCAGGGGTGCAGAAACTTTGCTACCCATCCCTGCTAGAGCACGTCTCGCCTAGACTCTCAGTCCTGCTCAGAAAGGGCCCATATGCTGCTTCATTCTAGCCTGTGAGCAGAATCCTGGAGACTCCTGGGACACCTTAGCCGGCACAGGGACCACAACATTGGTCACAGAACTTTGGCTTGCGCCCCCCGCCCCCGGATCCCGACCCCTTTTAACCACTTGTGACTTGAGGCTTGCTTCAGCGGACAGAGGAGATAAATCTTGAACATTCTACCACTACTTTCAAAAAGGGAGAAGAAAAAAGGCCCCTTAGCCCCCCACAAACGGGTTGATTTTCCTCCTGCTGCGGGAAAAATCATCCCCGCTCACCAACATCTTCCCCCCCATCATTTTTGGTGCCAGGATTTGTACCAAACGCCCTCTTTGGGGTGCTAAGGCTTTGCTCACGCCTTAGATAGAAAAGCAGAAAAAAGGCAAGAGTCCAAGTGATTGTAAAACATGTAGGAAGAACAAAGTTCTGGAGATCCCCAGACTTGGGATGGGCAAGGAATCAGGAGTCTCTGAGCCCCTGGTCAGCCAGGGGTTTCATCCAGGCCTAGTAGAACTCTAGAGAAATCCTTGGGGTTCCTGCGGGAGAGGTCACATTGCAGGGCCTTATTTGCAGAAAACACTGAGAAGTGTCCTCCACCGAGGGCGGGTTGCTTAGGCAATCCAGGCCTGGGCGAAGAGACTGCGTCGCCCCAGATTCCTCCAGACCCTTCGCCTCCATTTTCAAGGGCAAAAAGTCCTCCAGGGAATCTTGGATTTCTGACACCCCGGGGTGCAGTCCCTTCGTTGTTGGCGATAGGGTAGAGCGGGGAAGAAAGGTTCGGCTGCATCTCTGCAAGGGAGAAGGGGCGAAGGAGCTTGCAGGCCGGGGGCGCAGCTCCACAGTCTTCGGCGGCCTCGCCACGTCTCCAGAAACGCCCACGACCACGGGGCCGGCCGCTGCGGCAGTAGTTCGATCCAGCGGGTCTGGGGTCCTAGTGGGTGTCCCTGACCCGTGCGATGGACTATCTCCGCGGTGGCCGACTTTCAGCCACTCCCCCCACTGTGCGCCCCAGTCATCCTAAACGTTTTTTATGGACCTAAAGGATACTGGGGGCCCCCGACGGGCGATGCATCATCCTTGCGCCGTTCAAACTGCTGCCGCCGTTGCTGTCTCAGCCGCTCCGGGAGGAAGGACCTGTCCCCACGCACGGTCGGGTCCCCGGGGGTGGCGCTCTGATGGCCCGTGGGGGCGCGGCCCTGGCGTTCGGGTGTGCGGAAGGAAATCGCCCCGCGCGCCCCAAGGCTGCGGGGAGGGAAGGGAGAGAAGGAAAAGGGAAAGGGGCGGGCACAGGGGCCGGGTGCTTTTTTTTTTTTTTTTTTTTTTGGAACGGTTTGGAAAGACGCTCAGTTCGACCCCAGGAAAAGGGGGAGAGTGGGTTGGGAAAAGGGAAAAGGGGGAGGGGGGCTTGCGAGCGGAAACTTTGCTCCAAACCTCTTTCTTCAAAGTCCCTCCTCCCCACGTCAGGCCAATGACACACCGCGGCCCCGAAAGTCGGAGCTATAAGAGCTCTCCAAGCGCGCAGCGCGCGTCCAACTCGCAGGCACCTCGCGCGGGCTCGCCTGGCACCCAGCACGCGTCTGTTGGGGTCCCCCCGTTTGGGCGCCTTCTAGAGGGACCCCGGGGCCAGCCAACCAGTTTGCCCTCCCCTCCTCTCCCTCCTCTCCTTTCCTCTCTTCTCTTCTCCTCCCCCTGCGCAGCGCCTCCCTCCCGGGCCTTTCCTCTTAGCCCTCCTCGTCCTCGCCGCGCGCGCGAGTGGAGGGAGAAGCTGGCGGGCTGAGACGCGCGCCGGGCGCCCCGCTCCTCCTCCTCCTCCTCCTCCTCGTCCGCCGCCGCCGCACCCTGAGACATGATGCAGGACGTGTCCAGCTCGCCAGTGTCGCCGGCCGACGACAGCCTGAGCAACAGCGAGGAGGAGCCGGACCGGCAGCAGACGCCCAGCGGCAAGCGCGGAGGGCGCAAGCGGCGCAGTAGCCGGCGAAGCGCGGGCGGCGTCGGTGGTGGAGGCGGCGGTGGCGGAGGCGGCGGCGCGGGGCCCGGGGGCGTCGGAGGCGGCGTTGGCGGCGAAGAGCCGGGCAGCCCGGCGCAGGGCAAGCGAGGCAAGAAGTCTGCGGGCGTCGGAGGCGGCGGCGGCGCGGCCGGCGGCGGGGGCAGCAGCAGCGGAGGCGGGAGCCCGCAGTCCTACGAGGAGCTGCAGACGCAGCGGGTCATGGCCAATGTGCGGGAGCGCCAGCGCACGCAGTCCCTCAACGAGGCGTTCGCCGCGCTGCGCAAGATCATCCCCACGCTGCCGTCGGACAAGCTGAGCAAGATCCAGACCCTCAAGCTGGCCGCCAGGTACATCGACTTCCTCTACCAGGTCCTGCAGAGCGACGAGCTGGACTCCAAGATGGCCAGTTGCAGCTATGTGGCGCACGAGCGACTCAGCTACGCCTTCTCCGTCTGGAGGATGGAGGGGGCCTGGTCCATGTCCGCGTCCCACTAGCAGGCGGAGACCCCCACTCCCGCGGCGGCAGGGCCGGAGACCTAGGTAAGGACTCTGCTTCGCGCGCCCCGGGTGCCAGGCCCACCTCGACGCACATGCCCACCTCTCTCTCTCTCTCTCTTCTTCAGCCTTCCTAGCCAGGCCGGCATCGCCAGATCCCCGCCATCCAGCCACCCTCCCGCCCGCCCACAGCTCCTTTCCTTGTGGGAGTCTATTGTGGGAGTCTATTACCCCCACAATCCATTCCTGGACCACTGGCAGTCCCTTACCTCACTTCTCCGACCTTCCTACCTAACCTGGCTCCGCCAGTTCCTTCCTGCCATACACCCACCTCGGAAGCCCTTTGAAGCTGAGGAGTTTCCTATTCCCGCTAGCCATCCCTGGACCAGGCAGAGCCTTCCCTCTCTGCTCAGACCTTCCGACCGAACCAGGCATCGCCCGTTCCCCACTATCCATCCACTCCGGGCACCCCAGTTCTTTCCTACGCTTGGGGAATCTCCTATCCCCGCAAGTCAACCCTGGACCAAAGCCCCTTCCCAGAAAGGAAGAGAAGTTTTCCCCCGGGGGTGCGCCCTGGTGAGCGCTGGGCTTGTGCGCAAAGTGTGCGCAAGACACTGGAGGGAAGGTGGGCAAAGCTTCCGGGGGTCATGGGCCAGGACCCTCTTGCTAGCACCTCCTTGACTCGGGGCACTGGGAATCTGTCCTTCTCCTTAAAACCGACGTTTCCAAATCTCACCACCATCTCCTTTCCGCCCACCCACTTCCTTGGGCCCCAGGGCTGAGGTCCTTCCAGGTTTCCGACCGTCCTTTCTCCGTGGAGGCTCTGAGAACAGTGCTCGCTAGACGCAGGGAATTGGCCTGGAACTTAAATAACCGACTTTCCCTCCCTCCCTTCCCCCTGGGTTTATTGCAGATGTCATTGTTTCCAGAGAAGGAGAAAATGGACAGTCTAGAGACTCTGGAGCTGGATAACTAAAACTTAATCTATATGCCAAAGAGTTTTCTTGGAAATTAGAAGAGCTGAACCCAAATTCAAAGAAACAGGGCGTGGGGCGCATTTTTAAAAAGAGAAAGCCAGACAGGCCCATGGACAGAGATTCCCTGACGGGCAGCGGGACCTTCCTCACCTCTACATTCTGATAGAAGTCTCAACCGTTGTTTGTGTGTTTTTCTTTTTCTTGTCTCTCCTTTATCTTTTCTTTCTTTCCTTTTTTTTTTTTTTTGACGAAGAATGTTTTTTTTTTCTTCATGCATGCATTCTCCAGAGGTCGTGCCAATCAGACACTGAAAGGAAAGGCATCGTTATGGACATTTTCTCCATTTTAAAATGGTAACGATCAGAGGAATTATAAGAACATCTTTAGAAATAAAAACGCTTGGAACGAACTGACTTGCAAAATCAGAGTTCATTCCGTTTTTTCCCCCATTCTTCCTCTGAGGGATAAAAAAAAAAACTTAAAATACAAAAAAAAAAAACAACATTCTATTTATTTATTGATGACCCATGGTTAAATGCAAATAGATCCGGTGTCTAAATGCATTCCTATTTTTATGATTGTTTTGTAAATATCTTTGTATATTATTTTTCTGCAATAAATAAATATTGAAAATTTTAAGAACCTTAGAGTTTGGTCTATATTTTTAAAATTTAGGATTAAATTGGAGGTAAATACCTGATTGTTTAACTCTCTGGGCACCCAGGAAGTAGGGGCATTAAAATAAACAAAGTAGTTAAAAGCTCAAATAAACTAACTACTGATAGGCACAGGCATGCTCTTTAGAAAAGACAGCTTCAGTGGCCTTGGTAGTATCTTTTCTTCATCTCTTATCAGGTTCCCAAGAGCAAACTAACTTGGATATTCACCTCTCTTGCTTATACCTTAAAGAGGCAATTGCAGGACAGTTAAATGCCAATGACCTGTATTAACTAGCACTCATTTCTCTTGCTCAAGTGTATTTTTTATTTATTCATTTATTTATTATTTTTCTCATGCCTTCCACTCTTTGTGAGAATTTTAAAATGGTAGAGCAGCAGGTCTCTTTGAACAAAAGGCAATCTTAACATTATCTACCTGGATACACAGTCAAATGAACGCAAATAGAAAAGAACAAAGTTTAGTCAGTAGGAAAAAGACAATTCTACCTGTAAGGTCAATTTACATATATCCTTTCCTGAATGAATAAGTTTAAGTATCATGATGGATGTAAAAGAATGAAAATACAAAGTATATATTTGAGAAGCCTGTTTCTTTGTATATAAAGAATATAGAGTATGGAGAAAAAGAAAGAAGCTGAACTTTCAGTATCCTAGATAACTATTGAAAGAATTATAATTTTTAATTGTTATAGCTATTTTTTAGTCAGTTCATTACAAACATATTTCACTCAAAATCACATGGATTCCCCACCCCCCGTTAATAACATGTATACAAAATCTGATGAAATTAAATAATAAGAAGCAAATGACACTTGTTTTTTGTTTCATTCTGTTTATTTCTCTGACAGGAAAATATTTACTTTTATGACTACTAGAATAGTGAAATTGTATCACTCGTTTTTTTTTTTTTTTACATTCAGCAAGCAGTTAGAAACCCTTTAAAAGTCGAAAATAATTTTGCTGCCTAATTCAGTTGATGACTATGGCATTGATTTCTGAATCCAAGCAGATGGAGTGTTTGCTTAGCTCAAGTTAAGGTTATATTGCCTGAAGGCTTGTTTCTTCACACATCATAGAATGCTGACATCACAATATTATAAATCTAATACTGCATTTGGGGCCATATTTTCTCTAAAGGAATCTGAAGCATTTATATTGAAAGATTAGTGATGGTTTGGAGAAATCGTTTTTGGATTTTAATAGTATTTTGACAAATAAGAGAGAAAAGTGATTATGTGTGGGTTGATTATGGGTGTATTGGGGGGAGTTGCATGTGTGCATATAAAGAGAAAAAACTTGAGGGTCCCCTAGACCTAGAAGGATGAAGATGCATCGAGGTTTGGTAATACTCCCTTGTGTGTGTTCCATCCAAATCACCTCCATTTTCTAGATTGTTCTTGGAGGAATCCCCTTGTTTATAAGCTTGATCTGACCATTTGATATTTCAGATTTCTTGATGTACCTCTGGATGGAGCTGCCCATCAATGCTGAAAAGGTAATCTCTAGACTTTACTGGCACAAAAACTAGGAATTTCAAAAGAAGTAGCTCTTCACCTGCTTTCTTATTTACTTTAGTGTCTCTTATTTTTTCTCCTAAGCAAAAACACATTGGAGAGAAGCAAAAGTCATGAGTGGTGCTTTATACCCAAAGGAAGTTATTATATTCCCCTTAGATTTCTAGAGAAAGAAATGAATGAAAAGAGGGTAGCCAACAGTTTTACTTTGGATTATAAGTCCTACTGGAAAATATTAACCATTAGAAAACAATTTTAGTTTGCAAAATGCATTTCCAATTTCTCCACCATGCACATGCAATACAGTGCTGATGCTACTTGAATGCTAAAAATGAAGTCACTTTGGTTTCGTTCTCTCTCTCCTATTTCCAACTTGAATTTGATTTTACTTTAATTTTTGCTACCTATTTTTTTAAAAATAGTTCCCTTAAGATGAATTGATGACCTGTTTTTAAAAGCGGTGACTCTGTAGTGACTGATCTGGGTATCTTTACCAAATCATTTACCATACTCATTGGAGGAAAAGTATGAAATAGTCCTGCTCGAATTCCAAGCAGATGAGTAAGAATGTTTTCTATATTGCATGCATATTTTTAAATGTTGTTTTTAATGGATCGGTGGCAGTCAGAAGTAAGAAGAATAAGCCTAAACCATTAACACATACTGAGGAACACACGTACGGACATGCAAGCTTGCACTTTTTGTGATCACAGTAGCTAAGGTACAATACACTGGTAAGGTTCCTTTACAGACACCCTTACCCCAAATGGAACACGATTAATAAAATCATGTCAAGTAGCCAACACTCACATATGATGTGCACTTTTGTTTCTCAGGGCCACCATGGGGTCAGCTTCTTCCTCCTTCAGTTTTCAAACTCATATTCATAATGGAGCTTTTAAGTTTCACTGGCCTCTTGCAAAAAAAAAGTTGAGCATTTTTTGCACATTCCACGGTTTGGCAAACTCAGAACTGGTTATTTTCTCTAGACCGGTATCAAGTTCTTCTCAGGCATATGATTTCACTTGAAGTCCTGCCCAGGAATCCTTCAAAGTGAGCGTTTGTCCCACTCTCATGATGTCAGGCGGTTTTCCCTGCATCTGTAATTTGAAGAAAAACAAACAAAACTGCGGGGAACAAACGCCACGGAAACCCAAACAGAACTCCTTGGGGAGCAGGAGTCTTCACCTGCGGCAGCCGGTGGAGTGGGGTTGCTGTTAGACTTTACCGCATAAGTGGACTGGCTGGGCCTGGGGAGCGTGGATATCCTGGGGAGGACTCAGAAAGCGAGGACCTTCCTGACCGAGGGGTCGGCTGCCAAGCGCTGGTAGCAAAGGAGCTGCAACAGCTTCAGGCAAAGGCCCAACCTCACATTTCCAGACCCAGCTAGGCGGGCTGCCTTCGCAACAAACGGGGCCGGCAGGGGGGCTCCCCGGGGGCCACTTTTCTGCTTGTGTGTCGTGAAGAGCTACATCCCCAGCGAAAGTTGAAAGCCAGGGCACTGGCCAAGTGGAAAGAGAAATCAATTCGGTGCTCCTGAACTTAGGAAAGTCAGTGACCAACCCTATTATTTTTTTTTAAACTTCCTCCTCATTTTCCCATTACCAATGCAGACCTGCTCAAGGTGAACAGGATGAATGATTAATGATGCTTATTTTTCTGCACAGTAAACAGGGCGTAGAATACTTCTTGTCCATTTGCTTTTTAATCAGAAAATCCAGGACCTGAGCCCGCTTAATGTTCTTAGCAAATCAGAGCATGTGTCCTTTGAAGAAGGTGTGTAATTGGAGTTGAAGGCATGTATGGAATTCCCAGATGTCTATAAAGTAAGAAGGAGCATGTGGCAGGTCCCTGGAAAGTGGGGCACATTCAAATCTCTGGTGCAAAAGTCCACTCTTGATCATCTCAGTAAGTAAGTGCCAAGTAGATGAACCTTGGCCGGCAGGGATGGGAACCTCAGGAAGATTCAGTTTTTCAGAAGAGAATCATAGTAACTGTTCGAAAGAGCGCAGGATCAGAAAACCTCAAAGAAAACACTCAATTATCTAGTGGAGATTTAGTGGGCGCCATGCAACCAGCTCCAGCCCATTTGGGTGTTGTGCAGAGGGCCTCCAACAGCAGCTGCCTTTCTTGTTTACGTGGCCTCATTTCTTTCCCTCCTCTGTTTTTTATTCGGATGGAGTTTGTGGCTGGTGTCTTCATGCTTAAGCCTGCGATATATTGTCTGAAGCCAGAGAAACAGCAATGCAGATTAGGAGAGGGGAAATAACAGAAGCAAACCTAGCTAAAAAAAAACACACATCGCAGACTTGGGGGGTGGGGAGGGAAGATGGCAAGCCAGGGAAATGAAATTGTAAAAAAAGGTCAATTTTAAAGGTCTGCCAGATAGAGCAAGTGCTCAGTGAAGAAAACCAGCCACTGCCATTAGCTGTCCCACTTTGCCACTGCTCTGAGGGTGGCACAGCTGTGCTAGAGATTGTGGGATCTTAGTGGAGTTTCACTGTTGCTAACTTCTAAGGCTGTTTTCATTTGTTTGGGTTTGCTGTGAAGGTCTGCATCCTAGGAGGTTTATCAATTCCTGGGTTCAAGGAACTGTCCACGTTTACCTACCTGGATCAGCCAGAGACTGAAGATTCTAAGAATGGGAATCTGGCAAAGAAATTGTCCTGGCGTGGCTTGATGCAAGAAGGTGCGGCCATATGAGGGCTGCAGGGGGCCAGCACTGGAGGGAAGCAGGGGTGGGCATTGAAACTAAGTGAGATACAGACCCAAAGGAAAAAAAGGTATTCACCAGAGGTGATGCCAGTGTGTGACCTGTGAAAAGAGAAGCCGGTACCTGAAGGAAGTTTATCTTGACCAGATGTTAAGGCTTTTCTGAAATGTCACGTGAAGAGAACAGATGTACAACTTGCAAATGGGGCCATGCCTGTAAATACGAGGGAAGCAAATGCTGAGAGGAAAAGTCCAGGCATAAATCACTGACCTCTTTTGCAAGATAACCTATTTTCCTCCTGTAAATATTTGTTCCTGGAAACAGGAGACATCTGAAGTTGCTAAGAGCGTTTTCCAAAAGAAACCTTAGCTCCATCCAGTGTCTAGCACACCCCTGGGTGCCTTGGGAGGGAAGGCATATTTTTACTTTTCTCATCCCAGCTCAACACTCAACCCCCCTTTCTGTCAGAGTTCCTCAAGGACTTTTGAACCTCAGTGAAGTATCTGATCTCGGTTTGAAAAAGCTGAAACTAATCAATTGCCTTTTTGAAAGGGGTAGAGAGTGATAAGAAGAACCAAAGAATGTCAAACCTGTCAGACTCAAATCCCAAAACTGTTTGGACTGTCTGAAAGACTACCAAAGGATCTCTTCTGCTTGGGGTTAGGACTCAGTCCATGGTGTGGGTCCTCTTAACAAGTTAAAGGATCCCGCTTGCTGGAAAAGGGTTTTTAAAAAGACTTGTACAGATAGGTGATCTCTCTACCTCCTGCAAGAAAGAAGCACCATTTATTAAGAAAATGAAAATGAATTAGGGGATGTCTAGCCATGGAAATAGATCCTCTTGATTAAGAGAAGGGCTCACAGAGGTTATTCTGAATATTAATGGCAGGCTAAACTTGTGTCTGTATTCATTAAAGTTTTAAGTACTTGTTGCCTCTGCTTTTAAGGTGGTTCTCTAAATTGGGTCTATTGTTACTTTTGAAAAAAAAAGGCAACAAGACCCCTAAATCTCTGATAAATAGGCTTTGAGTTGAATATGTAACCGCTATGTCACCACCCAGATTTGAATCTATTTTGATTTTATTTTAGAATTTTGAAACCTGGCATTTTATTTCAAAATATTTAATTTAAGTGCTAGGTTTTTCTTACTCTTTTTTGGGTTTCCAGAAATGTGATTTTAAATGAAATATGCTCCCAGTGACTATCTTAGCTTAAAGGGTTGAACATTTTGAAGTGAACATAAGCAGATGGCCAAATGATGGGACCTTTTCTCTTCATAGAATTTAATTTAAATGCCCCATCAGCTGTTCCTAAAGAAACTTAACCTTGATGTTTTATTAATTTCAGGTGCTTCACATATTATTGTCATAACCCATAAGGCATACTGAGAGGTCCTTTGAGTTTGTCCAGCCTCGATGACTCTTAGTTGGATCCTAATAGCCTGAGATATAAAGGTTCCTTTGGACTTCATTTTTTTTTTTGTGGTTTTTGGGTCACACCTGGCAGCGCTCAGGGGTTACTCCTGGCTCCATGCTCAGAAATTGCTCCTGGCAGGCACGGGGGGGGGGAG
>PVKC010037755.1:0-12906 GCA_004027635.1 Crocidura indochinensis
TTTATTTATTTATTTTTGCTTTTTGGGTCACACCCGGCAGCTTTCAGGGGTTATTCCTGACTCTATGCTCAGAAATCGCTCCTGGCAGACTCGTTGGACTATCTAGGATGCTGGGATTCGAACCACCGTCCTTCTGCATGCAAGGCAAATGCCTTTCCTCCATGCTCTTTCCAGCCCCTCTTTTTTATTATTTTTATAGAGCTAATGTAAGGAATGTATCAGAATGGCATAACTAGTTTCTAGCTAGTAAGGTTTAATTTAGCTGTGATATTTAATTAATTGTAATAATAAGCTTATTAATTTTTTTTTTTTTTTGGTTTTTGGATCACACCTGGCAGTGCTCAGGGGTTACTCCTGGCTCCATGCTCAGAAATAGCTCCTGGCAGGCACGGGGGACCATATGGGGCATCAGGATTCAAACGGATGACCTTTTGTATGAAAGGCAAACGCCTTACCTCCATGCTATCTCCCAGGCCCAACTTATTAATTTTAATATTCATTTATCAAATAAATTCAATTTATTATATTTAAAATAAATTAAAATTAAAATTAATTGAAATAATAGAATTAAATTCATTAAGTGAAATTATTGATTTAATTAATCAGATTAATTAAATTTCAGTGCAAGATTTCAATTTGGTTTATTAAGAGTTTGTGGGACATAATATGAATAGAGGAATAAAACTAAATTCTATATAGAGTTTCAAATAAATTTTTTATTTAATTACATCGATTTGACTCCATTGTTAATTTTTAAATTGAATTATTTGAAAAAGTATTTGAATAATTTTCTTTTTACTATTTCTTTTTCTTTCTTATCTTTCCTTCCTTCTTTTTTTCTTCTTCCTTCCTTCCTTTCTCCCTTTCTTTTTCTCTTTCTTTCTTCTTTCTTTTACTTTCTTTCTTTTTTCTTTTTCATTCTTATTTCTTTTTCCTCTCCCTCTTACTTTTATACCTTATTGGAAAAAATCTGGAATATTATATTATTCCCAATGATTATTTGTAATCAAGTTTCAAAAATTATGGGGCATAAGAGGTGTTGCAAGGGGTAAGGCGTCTGCTTTGCCCGTGATAGCCTAGGACGGACCACAATTTGATCCCCCGGCATTCTATATGATCCCCCAAGCCAGGAACAATTTTTGAGCGTCTCCAGGTGTGGCCCAAAAACCAAAAAAAAAATTCATAATTTTATATAAAAATACCTGCAATACCATCATTTTATTTAAAAATTATTTAATCATTAATTTTTCATCGATCTTATGAATTATCATAAAATTTGAAATATAGGTACTAAGAAATATTGGATGTAGAGACTATAAGAGCTACCAATATTATGTTTTTCTTATATCTGTAATCTCCTCAAAGTACTTCAAAGTAATTGGTGATTCCTTTGTTTTATAAATGACAATGCCAAAGTTTAAAGAAGGAGAAAACTTTCCCACCTCTGAATATCCTCAGTGTAACTTTAAACTTTTCACCTAAGACATTTATATATATCAGACATGGTATAAAACTGAAAATAGTATAACATCCACAATGAAGAGATAAATTATGACTATTATCTTTACTTACATAACTTGAGTATGCATTATTTACTGTTATTGATGATATGCTAGATATGTGCTAAGAATTTTATTTAATCATTATTACTGCTAGCAGTTAGAAGTTATTATTCTTTCTATTTTAATAATGTGAAAACTAGGTATGAAAAATTAGGGAAGAGAGTTGTGTTATAGTGATGCTCAGGGGTTATTTCTAGATCCTTGCACAGGAGTAAATCCTAGCAATATTCATGTGACTGTATGTGGTACTAGGAATTGATCTGAGTTGGATGTGTTCAAGACAAGTGCTTTGCCTCCTAAATAAATAAAATAGTATTAGATAAATTGATGCATTTTATTAATTTGCTTTAAAATGATCATAAGTGTCAGCATAGTGATATTTTTATTTATATGTTATTTAATCCATGTGCTCTCAAAGGAAAAATTGAAAAAAATTCCTCATTTTAGATTAGATCAGAAATATTGCAAGTAAAATTTTTTGAGAGTAATTATTTAAAATTTGTAGCTAAAAGGTAAATTTTTAATGGCAGGAGTGATAGTTCAGTGGTAGATCTTTTGCCTTGCAAGCAACTGACCTGTGTTATGTATCTGGCACTCCATTTGATCCCCTAAAGCCACCAAGAGTGATTCCAAAGCTCAGACCCAGAAATAAGCCCTGACCACAGCTGACTATGGCTCGAAAAAACAAAGAAAAAGAAAAATGTTTGAAAAAAAATTTAACTAATTTTAGTTTTAATGCCAACTAGAATTAATTTTAATATCAACTAGAACTAGTTATGGTATAATATTAAGTAATAAACAGAATATAAATTTCTTTTAAAAAAAGTATAACTTGGAGCCAGGACAGTAGGGTGTTTGCCTTACATGGTCGACCTGAGACAGACCCAGGTTTGATCCCTGTCAACCCATATGGTTCCCTGAGCCTGTCAGGAGTGATTTCTGAGTGCAGAGCCAGGAGTTACCCTTGAGGGTGGCCAGGTGTGTCCCAAGAAACAACAAAATAAAAAGTATATCTGTATATCTTTACATTTTTGGGGTAATAAAAGATGTATTTACAACTATTTTTATTAAACTGATGTATATAGTTATCTGTATTAAGTGACTAGGACTTTACTAGTATTTATAATAATCAATATATCAACGTATTTTAATTCTAAGCCTCTATGTCATTTTTTCCTTTTAGTAGCATTTTAATTTATGTTTCTATACCTCATTTATTTGTTTTGGGGGTGGATTTGGGTTTTGGAACTACATTCAACCATATTCAGGGATTACTTTTGGTTCTGCACTCAGATGTCAGATGTCAGAGTTTGAGAGTAAGTTGGCCAAGTGCAAGGCAAATGCCCTATACACTATACTGTTTCTGCAACCCAAGGTGTGTTATTTCTTTTTTTCTTTTCTTTTCTTTCCTTTTTGTTTTTGTTTTTGTCTTTGGGCCACACTCGGTGATGCTCAGGGTTACTCCTGGCTATACATTCAGATATCGCTCCAGGCTTCGGGGACGATATAGGACTCCAGGGATTGAACCCAGGTCTGTCCCGAGTCATCTGCTTGCAAGGGAAATTCCCTACCATTCTGCTATTGCTCCAGCCCCAGTGTGTTATTTCTATATACACCAATTTGCTCTGATATATTTCCTCCCCTTTCTATAATATCTCTGAAGGTCAGTAGCCAACAATAACTTCTCTGGCTCTCCTACCCTCTTGAATGAATTGAAATCCTGTTGGATTGTTCAAAAGTCACTATCTGCAAAAGTAAATTTACTTTATTTGAAAGAAAATAGTAAGCTAGGTGAACATGCTAATTTCTTAGTAGTCAGATACTATCTCTACATTAAAATGTCTATGTAATTACTATTGTATAAAATTTATAAAAGAAATGTAAAATTCAGTGAAATATTTATATGATTTTGTTATGTATTTTTAATTATTGCAGAGTTCCTAGAATAGTAATAATTTCAAGAACATATACAATTTTCTCTATACTAACTGCTATTCAAAGTACATTATATTATTATGCTGTTTTCCTTGAGGAGGAAAACTTGGCAATGCTCAGGAGTTACTCTTTCTTCTGTGATCAGGAATTACTACGGGCAGGGCAGAGTGGACCATTTGAGATGCTGGAAATTCAACTTCAGTCAGTAGCATGCAAGGAAACACTCTATGCTATCTCTTCGGCTTCTAAATGTACATTTTATCAGATCAGAGAGGGTAATAAACAAGTAAATCATAAAAATTACAATGTTTTACTTAACCAATAAAAGACCAATTATCAAAATAAAATAATTGTATTTTTATCGATTTCTATCAGGGCATGGAACCATGTGGATTTTGTCATCAATACTTTCAAAAATTCTACCATTTTAGTTTTGAACAAAATATGTACATGGAGTAATTATTTATGTGAACCATATTTTTAAGTGTGACATTATCTTCAACGATAAACAATATGATCTGAAATGATATTTCCATAGCTTTAAATCTAAAGTAAAGACCACATTAGTTTGATGGGTGATTGGAGATTCTTAGTTAACTTTCTTTTTTTAATTCTCATTCTGCCATTTTAAAATGGATATACTATAATATTCCTTAGACTTATCATGCTTTTCATAAAGTGACTGAGAGTCCTCAGTGTTAATCACTGTATAATTATGCTTATTGTATCTTTTCTCTTAAATACTATAAACATATTTAATAGCTGTTCACTTATTTCACATATTTCAGCTTTGATATGAATTTTATTATGCATAATCAACTCACCCTAATAAGGCAGCATGCTTTGAATATCATCATCAAAAATGAAATATTGATATTCATTAAAAGTAATAGCTATTTTCTGCAATAAGTTTTCTTAATATCCCAAACTCAGAAAAGATGTCTGAAATGCTTGAAATAAAAATTCAGGAATTAATAGTTATGAAGTTTGAACATGTTAGATGTGTCAGGTATTACTATCAGATCCTTGCCCTGTTAAATTTGCAGGTAAGGAATTCAGTGTTTCCTGAAAGTGATAAAAATCACTTAACTAATTTAGTTCACAAGAAACTAGAGTTTTGGGTCAGAGGAGCAGGTAGGGGGCTTGCTTACACATGACTGATATGGCTTCTAACCCCAGAATTCCATATAGTTTCTCAACCCTGCCTGAAGTGATTCCTGAATTATAATTCTAGGAATTATCTCTGAGAGCCTGTTGTCTGTGGCCTCCCAAAAAGACAAAACAAAGCTACCAAAGAAACTACCATTTTTACTAGATCAGGTCTTTTACTCATTAGCTTTGCTTTTTTCCATGTATTCCATCAAAGGCAGCATGTATGGGCTCATTTGGCACAAATATATTTTGGCAAAGTATTTCAATTCTATTCAACAAAATGTGGAAGTCTAGTAAGAAATAACAATTGCTGAAAAGATTACCTTATGGGATAATCAAGTAACAACAAGTGTGGGACACAATTGAGTTTCTTTGGAGCATTTTATTGACACTAGGTTATGGGTAAGGAGTCAATGAAAATATCTGCTTTCCTGGAATATAAATATTATTGTACGTGCAATGGAACTATTAAGGAATATACTGACCCCATGAAGCTAATTTTAGTTAAGTTTAAATAATGAAATAAATCTCATAGGAGTTTGGTATATATTTTCAAAAATCTAAGAATTAAATCATTATATAATGTCATAATTTTCAAGCACAATTTATAATTATAAAGTCATTGCACCTTTTTAGATGTGTATCTAAGTTGATGATATTTTAAAAATATAAAAGGAATATGTTTAAAATTATTCCAGTAATTTTTGATAAAGAAAGCTATAAAAAATGAGAAGTAGAGCTGAACAATAGCACTGTGGGTAGGGTATTTGGCTTGCACATGGCTGACCAGGGCATCCAATATGACCACTCCAGCCTGCCAGGAGTGATTTTTTAGTGCAGTTACCTAGGTAACTGCAGAAATAACCTAGTGAAAGGAGTAACCCCTAAATATCAACAGATGTGGTAAAAACATTTTTAAAAACACATATGAGAAGTAAGAACAATTTAAAATGTAAGGGAATATTGAAGTCCACACAAACTATTTGATAATAATTCTTAATTTTCAGCAAATTTCCTTTAATGATTTTAAAAGTGCTACATAGACTGCTAAAATACTCTACTAAAGTAATAGTAATAATATTTCTGTAAAAAATGCTGACTTATCATCAGCTTGCTATTCAAAGTGTCACTTTAATGTTTAAGTTTTTAGGCTTTGGTTAAGTGTCTTGAATGAGTATTAACAAATTATTATTAAAATCTGATGTTAGTCAAACTGATCTCTCAGCATTATTGTCACTCATACTTCTCAAAAATATTCATGCAGCATGAAAACTAGAAAGCATTCAAATACACACGTGTGAGTACACACAAGCACACATCCACACACAGAAAATATAAGTCTGTCTTTTACCTGCAGAACTCTGTAGATTGTAACAAAGGACTATATTTTGTTAAAAAGGCAGCATTCTGCTGCTAAATGATGTGGAAGTATTCACTAACTGTGCCCCCAATTTGTCCAGACTTGACATTTTCCCTGTGCTTCCCAGAGCATTTTTCATAGTGGGTGAGTGCTGCCTGGATGCTCTTGAACACACACGAAACATTTTTATCCCATCTCCACCCCTCACTTTCTTATCCATCTGCACCCAATACTGTTTAGAAACAATAGTGCCTCTAAATTTCTTTCCACTAATCAATACAAAATATTTAATAAATCTGAGAGGAACCTATTAAATGTCAAAAATATTTCAAAATAGAGAAAAGCCAAAAGATTTTCAAGGGTATGAGAAATTATTTTCCCTATCTTCAGCATTTATCTATTTAGCAGATCCTTCCCTAGATATTGTTTTATTTTTTTATTTGCTTTTAGGAGAAAACCTGGCATGAATTACTCTCAGAAATTACTTTCAACTCTGCTCAGGGAACACTTCTAATGATGCTTGGGAGATCACATGAAGTCCCTATAATCAAACCTGATCAACTGCATGCCAGATTAACACTTACCTGCTGTACTGTATCTCTGGCCTCTTTCCCAGATATTGTTAAAAAATCTTGTCTAAGTTTCTAATAAAGTAATCCCATAATATGGTTTGATTGTCCCCAAAGAAAAGAGTAATGGTGGGCTTTTCAATGTCTCTGTAATTAATTACAGTTGTCTCTTGAACAATATGGGAGAAGTACAGGTACTAATCTGACCCCCTGCCTCTGTACTTCATCAGAACAATAATATGGTACATTTACATGCTATATATATATACACATACATTATACACTTAGTTTTTCAATAAGGTAACCTAGAAAAAAGAAAATGTTACTAAGGAATTGATAAAAGGAACTAGGGATGCTGGTAGTTGAGGGCATACTCATTGTATATCGGTCTTACTTAAAGGGTAGCTGTAAATCTGTCTCATTGTAATTTTTTTGTTTTTCCCAATTGCTACTTTCAATAAAATAACTTGTAGATATTTTTCTTAAGATTTAAAGGCCCTTTAAAAGAAAAGATAACATGATAACATATGCAACCCTAAATTTTGTATTTTCTTATTACCTATGAAGCTCTGGACAAGTCATTGCTCCTATGTGAAATCAATATTTTAATATGAAAAGATTCTTATGTATTGGAAGTATTAACTGAAATGTTTAATAGAAAACATTTTTCACATTGTACTTGTTAAGGAGAGAACAGTCATTTAAGTCTCTACTTAGAGAACTCTGAGTTCTAAATAATATTATTTAGGTTAAGATAAAATGGACTATAGACAATATAGTGATGTAACATGAACATGTTAGTTCCAACTTATTAACAAAGTGAGGATTTTAAATGTAGTATGAAATTTATGAGAATAAATTTCAACTCTAATTAAACATTAGATAAATGAAATCAAAGATACAGATTATTCATGCAAAATAATAGTGTTTATATCAAGCTTGGAATTGAATGCACATGCCTGGCATGTGGATAAATAAATCCCCTTTACATTCAATGAATTTATGTTTATGTCTCCAATATCCTGTAATCTTTAGGGTATTTATTATGCATAGTATATTTTAATTCTTATCAACTTCTTGAAGAATTTCTATATTTCATAGGAATCAAATATATATTTTTTCATATCACTTATTTTAAGTGGAACTTAAAATGATAAAATTAAACACATGTATACATTTTTCTTTAACTTAGATTTCAATGAAAATGAAGACTATTCGAAAATATAGAAAATTATATATAGTAAATGAGTTCCTCATTTATTTCCTTATAAATCCAAATTCTAAGGCGGTGTAATAGTGTTACATTAAAAGATCATTCTGTAGCGATGAAGTCTAATAATAAAAACTTGACATGAACAACTGAAGCTTGATGTACAAATGCTCAAATGCAACAAAGGTCATATCGGCCTATTTGAGTTGAGACGAGAAAAAGTTTTCTCATTGATCCATAACAGTTCTATAAACTGAACTGAAGACGTATGTAAACTGTCATTTCTGACACATCAGTGCCAATTTAAGGTCATTCTATTTAGTTTTCAGTTAGCAGGAAAGCCAAAAGATGAGGGGACTTAAAACCCACCTCTAGTTGCCAAAACCGTTATAAAAACAACATAGTGTTGTGATGGACATTTGTCTATCTTGCTTATGGTCAGTTGAAGTTACTTATTGCATGAGATTCTCTTCTTTTTAAAACTGACATACATCATCCCCCAATAGTGTTTTTCTTATAGATATATAATGACAAAAATAAAGCTTTATATACTTTATAGATGGTATTTACACATTACTGGAGAATTTGAATTTTTAAAAATTCCAAATATGTTTACAAATTTTAAATGATTATAAATTAAACATTTCCAGGAGCAGAGTATTAGCACACCGTAGGGTGTTTGTCTTGCAGGGCAGGGAACCTAGGACAGAGCCAGGTAAAATTCCTGTGGTTTCCTAAGCACAGAACCAGGAGTAATGCCTGAGCACTGCTGGATGTGGCCCCAAAACCAATAAAAAGTAAATAAATGCATTAAACATTTCCAATTTTTCTTGTAGTTAAATTCCAATTATAAAACTGGGATCAGAGAGAGACCCCAGGTCTATGACATCAAGTAATGCCAGGATTGATTCCTGAGGACAGAGAGCCAGAAACGATTCTTGAGCACTTCCATGTGAGTCTTCAAACAAAAATAAGTAAATAAATAAAAAGATTTGGAAGTTCATGTGTTATCACAGACTAGTTTTTGTTTCTGAGCAATGAAAATAAGCAGAGTGTAGGGAGGTGTGAAAAAACAAAGCAGAGTGTATAGCTATCATAATAGGAAAGAATTGTGAAGATAAATGTTACTTCCATATATATTTAAAAAGGTTTGCTCTTTCTAATTTTAACCATAATGGGTTTTTATTTTCAATTTTATTTAGAAGTCCACATTTTAGACTTAATCAACTGGAGACCAAGAAGTATTTATTCTAAAGAATAATATTTTAACTATTAATGGTTATAGTAGTACTTTATAGTAATATATAAGAACAATTAAATTCCCAGCCTAAACTATATAGTTTATATATTCACAAATATGGAACAGTCTAAATTCTATTTATAATACAAGTTTTAGATCCAACAGACAATATGTTGTATTGGGAATAAGCATGTGCAAATACTAGTTTTGTTCTTTTGTTATATGAATGAAAAATATTCCTTACTCATAAAATAACTATAAATGATCATTGTTTTATTATTATATTTAAAGTTGGTAACCTAAGTAAAAAATACTTTATTTTTGCTTTTTGTTTTGTTTTGTTTTATTTTGGCCACACCCAGTGACACTAAGGGATTACTCCTAGCTATGTGCTCAGAAATCACTCCTGGTTTGGGAGACCATATGGGACGCCAGGGATCAAACTAAGGTCTGTCCTGAATCAGCTGCATGCAAGGCAAATGCCCTACCACTATGCTTAACTTTATTCTCAAATAAAATTTTACTTCATTGTATAATCAATAAAACATTGGTTTAAAAATATATATAAGTATATATTTAAGAATAAATAAATATAACAATAAATGTAAATAAAATAAAACATTATTGAGTATACAGTTGACAAATAAATATGCATATATTAAAACTTTGTTTTGATATATGTAACCTTGTGAAACTATTCCATAACTAAGTTTTGAAATAAAATAAGAAGTCTTCATTTTAGTACCGTATTCATCCAATGCATTTAGCATGGGCTATTTTCCTATACTTTATGTAAGATTCATTCAGATTCCAACGTAAGAGTGCAAATGTCTTTCAGAATAGTGTTTGAGACTTTGGGTTAGATATCCAGAAGTGGGATTACTTGGCCACATCTATGGAAACTCAGTTCTTACAGTTTTGAAAATGTCCATCTTGTTTACAAAAAAGTGTAACCAGTCAATGTTCCTTCCCATCATCATTTTGTTAATGTTCATTTCCCCCTATATCCACATTGGTTGTATTTGTTCTTTTTAATATCTCACTAGTCTCAGGTAAAAAATTCTTTTTAATTTCCATTTCTCAATTGGTAAATTATGCCGATTATTCCTATACCACACCATCTTATTTATTCTAGCTTAATAGTATAATTTAAAGTTGGTAAAGAGAAGTATCTACTTTCTTATGTTTTATATTGTGATTATTTTGGCTCTTTGGGGGGTTTATTATTTCATATAAAGTTCAGCATTATTTGATCTATATCTTTAAAAAGTACACAATAGTCATGTTTGCTTTATCTTTATTTTGGAGCCATATCTGGCTGTGGTCCAGGTTTACTCCTGGCTCAGTGTTTAGGGTTCGCTCTTGGAATCTCACATGGGATTCCAGAGATTGAATCTGGTACACTATGTACAAGACAAGTATTCTACTTGGTGTATGATCACTCAGCCCAATAGCCAAAATTTCTAAGCAACTTTATCATTCAAGAAAACTTGTGTGTATCTATAGACAATAAAATTATTTTAAGAAAATATAGTCACTTAATTTGCTATGTGCGTGGAACTGAAGGAAATTTTTCTAAGTGAAGCCTGCTAGGAGAAAGAAAGAAACAGAATAATCTCTTCCTTTAATGAGCATAGTAAGGGTAAAACAGATGGTTAAAGGCAGTACAGCCTGAGATTTGGTCATAAAAATTAGCTTAATATGGCACATGAATAGCAGGAAAGAAACTAGGCTGAGAAGATTGAAGAAGGAACCTTTAAGCTCTGGTGGATGTATGTTGTTAGAACATTATGCTTAGAACTTTAAACCCTATTGTTAACAGTATTATAAATCATAATTACTAAAATAATTACCACAAACTTAGCATCTTAAATTGCTTCCATGGATTGTGTACCTGAATATAATTTAGTTGGGGCTGTCCTAGACTTTGGTTTTATTACATGCCAATGCTTATCTTCCAAGATCAATCATTTATATAAACACATTATATTGAATTGGTGGAACTCACTAGTACTTGCTGAGGACAGAAGAGAATCTTTATTGTCTTAGTTTAACTCGAATCCTCTGAAAATTATAAAAGTAACTCATTTTTATATAAGTTTGTAGCATATGACTTTCTTTTCATAAAAAAATCACAGTGGCTTGATAACTAGATTTATGTAACTAATAGTAAGCAAGCATGAAGATATAAATAATGCATGATCTGTTCACAAAGATAAATCCCTCTATAATAATTTTACTTAACTTCCTTCTTTATTTATTTATTTATTTATTTTTGGTTTTGGGGCCACACCCAGTGACACTCAGGGGTTACTCCTGGCTATTCGCTCAGAAGTCGTTCCTGGCTTGGGGGACCATATGGGGAACTGGGGGATCGAACTGCGGTCCATCCTAGGCTAGCGCAGGCAAGGCAGGCACCTTACCTCCAGTGCCACTGCCCGGACCCCTTTACTTAACTTATTAAATTGTGGAGTGTCCTAAAATATGTGTACAAACTCCAATTCTCAAATTCCAAATCCTATGTGAAATACTTTATACTAAAATATACCAGTCAATGGGACACTGTTGTTAGTACTCTGAGATTTTTCACTTGAGGGCCTACCAGGTGCAGCAGTAACTTGGCTCTCACAGGGAAATTGATAGAATAATAGATCTTCTACAAAGATCATGCAGTGCAAGGATTTGCATTTTGGGTTTCTGCAGAGCTTACTGTGCTTCTAGGCTAAAGTAGAAGTCCAGTGAACTTAAGGAACAATGTATTTGTATGTCAAATGTAAATGTCATATAGCGTTGCCAGGGTATATAAAGTAAAGATACAAAAGCTGAAAATGTTGTGAAGAGTT
Source organism: Crocidura indochinensis (assembly GCA_004027635.1). Lineage (NCBI taxonomy): Eukaryota > Metazoa > Chordata > Mammalia > Eulipotyphla > Soricidae > Crocidura > Crocidura indochinensis. The sequence goes on from PVKC010037755.1 coordinate 11,872, forward strand.
TCATGCGTTCCATTTTCTTCATAGACCCAAGCCAGTAGTATATTCCAGGCAGCTTCAGTCAGTGTAAAAGTCAAGGGAACAAGAATGGAGTTTTATTTAGAAAGAATTTGTATTTAAACTCTATAACTTAAAACTAAATAATTAATACCTGTGTTTTCTTTTTGTTTGTTTGTTTGTTTTTTGGGCCACACCTGGTGATGCTCAGGGGTTACTCCTGGCTATTCGCTCAGAAGTTGCTCCTGGCAGGCATGGGGGACCATATGGGGAACCGGGGGATCGAACCGTGGTCCGTCCTATGTTAGCGCAGGCACCTTATCTCCAGCGCCACCGCCCGGCCCCCAATAGCTGTGTTTTCAAATGAAACTAAATATGAAATGAATCCCCAGTCATATTTGTTTGTAGTGTATGCTGTATTACTTCAAACACTTACATATCAACTGTTCCAATTTTTTAGGACCTTGTTATCTCTCTCGCATGTTTGGAACTCTACAAACTGTTTCATCATCCCCCTATTCCTTTTATTTTTGAATATTGTGGTGAATTGCCACAACAAAGCCAGATGGATTGGCATAGTTGACTTCTTTACAGCAGGATCTCTCATAAAGAAAGACATACAGGGCCATAGCAGTAGGGCATTTGCTTTGCACATAGCTGATCCAGGACGGACCTTGGTTCAAATTAATGCCAGGAGTAACCTCTGAGCATCAATGAGTGTAGCCTCCCCCCAAAAAAAACAAAACAAAACAAAAGAAATAATACAGACTGTCTAGGATACAAGCAAGTTTTCTGCTCTGATCTTTTGTTCCCTCACTCCAGAGAAGAGATCCATTGTTTAATTAACAGGTACATAAAGAACAGACAGAAAGCACAATTAAAACAACAGAGACTGTGTGAAAAATGTAAGTGTTTTGGCAGTACAGACAATGAGTTGGATTGGACAAACTAGTTTGCCTGGAGCCTAGAGTTGATCTTATGCCAGGAAACTTCAGGGGTAGGGTCTCCTTGTATTTAGACCAATGCTTTTCCTTTCCATGT
>PVKC010037756.1:0-12904 GCA_004027635.1 Crocidura indochinensis
TGCACAAATACATTTGTTTGTTAGTACCAAATGCCCTGATTTGGGGAGACAGTTATTTTGTTATTGTTTATTTTTAGTTTGGGACATCAAACAATACTTAGAGGTTACTCCTGGCTTTGTACTCAACAATTACTCCTAGCTTGCTAGGGGACCATATGGGAAGCAGAGTTGGCTGCATACAAGGCAAGAGCCATTCAGACTTGCAGTACTGTCATCCGAAGGGAGAGAGAGCTTTTATTTCAAATATTCTGTCCTGTCGTTTTCACTTGAAACATCATCCTGTCATACTACACATCCTAGTTTTTAACTCATACAACATTAATAAGACAGTAGAATGAAAAGAATCACGGGTTAGGAATCAGTTTAATTTGTTTAAATTAAAATTTCATTAAGCGCTATAACTAATTTGTGTAATCTTGGAAAAGGGGATCTAAAATTTTAAGGCTAATATTTTTTGTGCTTGGCTATGTGACCTTCAAAATTCCCACCTATTCTAAAATCTTGCTTGCATAGAATACTTTAGGGGTGGGCAGAGTGATAGCACAGTGAGTAGAGTATTTGCCTTACATGCAGCCCACCAGGTTTTCGATCCCCATCATCCCATATGGTCCTGAGACTGACAGGACTAATTTCTGAGTGCAGAGCCAGAAATAACCCCCGGGAGCCACCGGATGAGGCCTAAAATTTAAAAAGAAATAAAAAGAAATACTTTCTGGGAAAGTAATAATACATTCAAGGATTAAATAAATATTTCAAGGATTTAATAAATATAACCCATTATTTTAAAAATACCATGTCTAGCTTTTATTACATTACTTTTTAAAATGAATTATCTTTATTCCACTTTATTGTGACTCTTTTCCAAATTAAGTTTCAAATTGTTTCTATTATGTAAGATAGTTTTAAAATTTTAACATCCTATACCAAAAATATTATAAAATGCTCACAGCAAAACATGGACAAAAAGATATTCTTCAGACAAGAATAGTTATGAATCTCATCCAAATAGGCAAGTAAAATAAATTTAAGGAGAGGAAAACTGACATATAAAGTTGATAGCAATATAAGCATTTTTTCCAAGAAATAACATCTTACACTTGTTTAGAAATTGTGCCGTCTAGTCCAACCTCTATGGAAAGCGCTATGGAGATTTCTCCAAAATCTGGAAATTGAGCTCCCATTCGACCCAGCTATTCCACTCCTAGGGATATACCCTAAGAACAAAAGAATACAACACAAAAACCCCTTCCTCACACCTATATTTATTGCAGCACTATTCACAATAGCCAGGCTCTGGAAACAATCAAGATGCCTTTAACAGACGAATGGCTAAAGAAACTGTGGTACATATACATGATGGAATATTATGCAGCCATCAGGAGAGATGAAGTCATGAAATTTTCCTATACATGGATGTACATGGAATCTATCATGCTGAGTGAAATAAGTCAGAAGGAGAGAGAGACATGCAGAATAGTCTCACTCATCTATGGGTTTTAAGAAAAATAAAAGTCATGTTTGCAACAGTCCTCAGAGACAATGAGAGGAAAGCTGAAACTTCCAGCTCACTTCATGAAGCTCACCACAAAGAGTGGTGAGTGCAGTTAGAGAAATAACTACACTGAGAACTACCATACCATGTGAATGAATGAGGGAACTGGAAAGCCTGTCTCAATTACAGGTGGGGGTGGGGTGGGATGGAGGGAGATTTGGAACATTGGTGGTGGGAATATTGCACTGGTGAAAGGGGGTGGTCTTGACATGACTGAAACCTAATCACAATCATATTTGTAATCAAGATGTTTAAATAAAGAAAAGAAGAAATTGTCTTTTTTATTTTCTCTAAGTACATCAGAAAAAGCACTTCAAGTTACTAATTAACTTTCACAAACTGATCTTTGATTCTGTTTAAGGTTCATGAAAATTCCAAAGAAACCTTAAAAAAATAAATTACCCATCTTCTGGGGCCAGAGAAATAGTATAGCAGCTAGAGCAGTTGCCTTGCATGTGGCAGACTCAGGTGATTTCTGACATCCCAAATGATTCTCTGAGAACTTCCAGGATCAAAGCCAGGGTAGGAGGAACCCCTCGGTATGGCTATGTAAGGCACAAAAACAAAAACACAAAATCAAACATCACTCTTCGTTAAAGACTATATTCTTGGTTATCGATTATATTAGCCAAAATTTCATTTGATTTGATTGATGTTATTATTTGTTCGTTTTTCCCATTTCCTTTATGGCAGTCTAAAGAAATTATTTTCCTAAATATGAAACTTTAATAATCACAATAAAAAACAAGTTTCCTTAGATTCTACCTATATCCCTTAGTCATTAATAGCCTTGGTCATGTGGTAAAATGGGAAACAACTTTAACCAGAGGCTCGCTTTTCCTTAATATGAAAAAACTTGGCAAGGGAATCAAAATTAATATATCAAGTAAAAGTAAGTAACTATATGTGACTTTATAATTTTAAAAAGACAACATTTGAGAAGCTAGACAAAAATCTACTACTGCTACTGCATGAGAGGCAGCATGGTTCAATTTGAAGTCATATAAAAAATGGCGGCTCTTAAAAAATGTTTTTGTGATAATTGTTTAAACACATCAAGTGAAAGCACAATGTGTCTAATGCTAAAAAATAGAGACCTGATACCCTATAGGATTACACATGAAAGTTTTTGTGCCATTCTTGAGACTATGAGAATTGCAATTTATGAGGATAAATACAAAAATATTTTAGGAAGAAGGAAAATAATGGCCTTAATGAACTTTGAAAGCAGTAATGTTTGAAGAAAGACAATTGATTCTATATAGGATGCTTAGAAAAGAAAATGGTTGAGTAGGAAACCTCTAGATGGAAGATACATAGAAGTATAACATAGAAGAATGTAGCATAGTATATAATCTAGAAGTATAGCATAGGATATATCACAATGAAATGCAGTACAGTCTAGTCTAGAAACAGTGTTGTACTATAGAATTTATAATATATAAAATGACAATTTGCTTTAAATTATTATTGAAGCCCAGGTTTTTACTGTGATAAATTATCTAATGACAGTTAAATTCTTATCTTAATCTTCCTACAGAGCAGATTCATATTTTGCCATTCTGGTGAATATAACCACATATATGTTCCACAAACTTATAAACGAGCTCAAAGTCAACTTCCTTTTCTAACCTATTTCTTCCACTATCATTCATAATTCATAGTCTCCATGTCAAAAATTCCTAGACATCTACTATTTCATTGTCACCCTGCAGCTCTATATCCAAGTCATTAATAAGTGCTGTCAATTCATACTCAGAAATTTCTCCTGCAATATCTCTTTCTATCTTTCCCTTTCCTTCTTTCAATTCTCCACCAACTATCATCTATATTATTATAATACCTTTCTCTCTGATTTTATTGCAGTGTTTTCCTGAGGGCTCTCTTCTACACAGCTCACAAAATGCATAGATTTCAATTCAATTTAATTTAATTTTTGTGCATAGATTTTTAAAGTAACTATTTCCTGGAATCTGGGATATAGCTTTAATGTTAGAGAGCATACTTTGTGTATTTGAAGGACTGAGTTTTATCAAAGGCACCCAAAACTAAAAATTAAATCTATTCCCATTATCTGCCTGCTTAAAATTTCAAATATCTATTATATGAATAGAAAACAAAATTTAAAGTTTAAGTATGTAGTGAAAAGACATTTTAAAATGTGACCACAATACAACTCACAAAAAACTATTTTGCTACATGCAAACTCCATTTTCATTGAATTTAGCACCATCTTTGATGAATTGCCTCCGTAGAATCTCCCTTTAAGACCATTTCATGTACAGTTAGCTCTACCTCAAATTTATTATTTTGTCTTCTCAAGTTGGGCACTTTTCAATCGTTTGAGAACTTTACCAAACATTGGTCTTTCTTCCTTGCTTAATCCTGCCTGACAAAAATAATTACCTTCATATATATTGTAAAATATTTCTACATTTACATTTGCATTTACTCTAAATTTACCATATTTTATACATTTATATATAATTCTTAAGATATATAACACAATTATTAATTTTTTGGATATTTCATTGTCTTTTAGTCTCTTCTCTCAAGAAAAGAGATCGACTAAATAACAGGTTGAATAAATATTCGCCGAAAGGCTGACTTATCATCATTGTTGTTGACTATTTACAAATAGTACTGACAAATTATTCATTAGGAACAATTGATAAGTAGGTCCAGACTAAATACAGTACTTACAAAGAAAGGGGGGGAAAGAGATTTCATTAAAATTTAGAGATTTTTCTGCAATTAAAGTTTTTAAAGGGGCTGGAGTGGTGCCTCTAAGGAGTAAGGCGTCTGCCTTGTGCACACTAGCCTAGGAAGTACCACAGTTCGATTCCCCCAGCGTCCCATATGGTCACCCAAGCCAGGAGCGATTTCTGAGCGCATAGTCAGGAGTAACCCCTGAGCGTCGCTGGTGTGGCTGAAAAAAAAAGTTTTGAAGAAAATGCAACTGTCATAGTTAACAAAATGACACTGATAACTATCAACATCCTTAACAATGTAAAACAAGAACTTTAGGGGCCAGAGCAGATACAGCAGATAGGCTATTTGCCTTACATGAGCCCAGCCAAGTTCTATACCCTGTACCCCATATGCCATCCCCTACCCCCTACTGGTGCAACACAAGGAGGACACTTTCTGAGTGCTAGAAGAGTTACAGCTGGGTATATCTAGATGTGTTCCAAAAAACCACAACCCCCCTCCTAAAATGGTTGTAGAGAGAAAATCAGTTACTCTGTCTGGTATATGTTGTTTGTAGATTTGTTAATTTAGAATGATAATATCAGGGTATCAGATGAAGACAAAAGGAGCAAACTATAACCCATGTTGATGTTTTAAATGCCTGAATATGCCTCAGTCAAAATATTTCTGTTCCTAAATATGGTTGTAATGTTCTGTTTTAATTCCTACTTAATTCTGTTATACTCATTCATTGATATTCCATAATTTGTATGTAATCAAGGAGAAAACCATTGAATAGTAAGAAAGCTTTCAGTTGATTAAAAACCTCACTTTTGAAAGGTTTTTTTTCTTTAAATAAAAGATAAAGTTGGAGGCAACATCAAAATATTCTCTTTCCTGTTTGAAACATATCTTTTCCCACTCACTTGAGCAGGTAATAATGCAGATTCCAATTACCTGCCAATTCTTGAAATGTTTCTCTTGATAAAGTACAACTAACATCTTGACATGCTTGGTAAAATTACAATAGACATCTTAAACTCAGCATGTTCCTCATAATAGTTATTCATTAAATTATTATAGAGAGAGTTGGAAGGGGAAACAATGCAAGAATCTCGCAGACAAGCATTTCCTCAGTGAAGATTTTTTAGGCAATGTACTCCTGATTACTTAATCAGGATTTAGAACAGTCGAATTATATACGACCAATAGTGTAGACTTTTCATGTAATGAAAAAGGAACAAATCTTAAAAAAAAACAAAGAAATAACATTTTCTCTTTATTTCCATGACTTAGCATCTATTTGTCACTTTTTTTTAATATAATAGATTGGTTGGTTGATTGGCTGTTTGGTTAGCCGATTGGTTGGTTAGTAGCTGGATAGTGTGTTGACTTTGCCCATAGAGAAACTTAGATGATCTTAAATTCATATATCTCATAGCCCAAGGGTCATAAATTTTAGAAGCAGAGCTTTTATTGACTTTGAGTCATCTTATTGTTCCTTCATTTATTCACACGTGGAAACCCAAAACCTGCAATCGAAGACTAAATAGCCAAAATTCTTTTGTCTTTCTGTGGGTAAATCAGTAAAAATGTTGCAAGTTTCCTGCAGGAGGAGGATCCTGTTAATGAGAGCATGAAATCAACTTTATATGATCCTTTATTTTAGATTAAAGGGAAATTTTTAAGGAAAAATTTTAATAGAAGAAACAATGGAAAAAGCAGATCCGAAAGATTTTAATTAACACGCCTGCTTTTCATTACATAATGTCCTCTGTGTTAAATGAATTGGTTTGTCCAAAAACGAAGGTATTGTAAGTTTGGTATTCCCTACACCACTGATAGAATATATGGCAAAGTTCAAACAAGAGAAGTGTACAATTGTCACAGTGCAGAATTGTTGAATGCAAGTCAAATGCATGTGGCCATAAAAACCGGAAAAATAGTCACACTTTGCTAAACTCATTACATTAGGGTCAGCAGCACAGAGGCTAAATTATAAAATAGAGAAACTGGCTATAACTGATATATTTTGAGATGAATTGACATTATTGTCCTTTAGCATTGTTTTCCCAGCACAAAAATTGTAGGAGGTAACTTTTTTTTAGCTTCAAGGATCCTTCATTTCTATTCTATTCATGCTACATGTACATTTCTTTCCATCTTTTGGGTCACTGTTTGGGATATTCTATACATTAATTGTCCACATATGTGGAGTTTAAAGGAACTTATTCTTAAATGATGACCTGGGTTTTTTTATTTTTGTTTTCGTTTGAGGGCCACACCTGGCAATTTTCAGGTTTAATCCTGGCTCTATGTTCAGGAATCGCTCCTGATGAGTTCAGGGGACCATATAAAGTGCTATTGAGGGAATCTTGGTCAACCACATGCAATGCAAGTACCCTGCCCACTGTACTATGTCTTCATTCCCTAAATAACTACCTGGAAGACAACAAGTTAACCTGTTGCATTATCTTTTGGGAACGGAGCATATTTCTCTTTGTTTTTTTGGAGAAATTAACAAGATCCACATCTATTTTATCCATATTAATGTACAACATGCTCATTCATAGTCCTATGAACTTGGAAATAATAGTCCTATAAAACATAGTCCTATAGCTAGAAAATAATCTTAAAAAAGGATAACTAGCAAGAAAGATATATTGGAGATATATATATATAGGAGATATATATATAGAGAGAGGAATAGAAAGATATATAGAATAGATGTAGATAGATATAGATAGATAGATTAGAAAGATATATAGGAGATAAATATACATTGCTATGGATTTTCTTGTACAATCAAACTGAAAACAAATCAAATGTACATTAATAGGAATGATTGTAACAAAATATGAGGATTCATAATTTACATTAAGGACAGTATATAAATATTTGTGTAGTACGAGCAACAAAAAAGTAAAAAAACAACATAATATATCCTGAAGTAACACATTCTATGGTTTCCAACACAAGTAAAAAATTTACAACTTTGTTTCTTAGTATCCATATCTAACAAAGTTGAGAAGAACATAAATAATTATTATTCATAAAGTGTGGAATGGGAAGGAAAGTGTTCACAATTTCTCTTTCATTTGCATTCTTTCTTATCATTTTCATTTGGTAAAACAAAAAGAAAATACCTTGAAGAACCTTCCACATTTCCTGATACTTTTATTACAAAACCTGCATTGATGCAGGTAACATCATGATGTTTTAGATCTAGACTTGTTATCTCATTTGCTTAGGTCATAGTGTTAATGAAGCCTCTCTTGAATTTTTGTTCTCTGTGTAGGTCAATTAGCTCTGCACAGGGAACAAAATGATTCTTTTGTGCATTATCTATTACCCCAAGGAGTGGGGTTTTCAAATCTTCACCTGAGTCTTATGGCAAAAAAAACACTTTAAGGAAGCTGCAAATCATAGAAAATAGGTTGAAAAAATTTCTCAAACCATGTGAACCCTAATGGTGGGAGTTCTTTCAATCACTTTTGGTACAAAGACTGACTTCTGTTTTTTTAAAAAAAATATCTACATTTGATATTTCTAAGCCATCATTAAGAGCAAGATGTTCAAATAAAGATATTTAAAAAAAATGTATGGTAGATCATCCCAGAAAAAATGTGGGGGAAAAGGTCTCTTTTGTTACTGTTCTCTTCCCATTTGCATTATTTTCCCATCTTCGTTCTTTACCTAACGTTATTTTTTCTTTATTTCTATAGTTATTCATTACAAATGATTTCAAGAAACAGAGGCTGAACTGACTACTATGTATTGCTTCAAAATGGAACTCTAGTGTTTCTCAGATAAGGTGAGATGCCCTAAGAATTTGGGGATTTGAACCTGGTCAGTTTCAGTCCTAGAGATTTACCATTGAATATTGCTTGAAGGAAGTCTGGTATAATTTTTGGAGGTCTGTCTAATAAGGAACTTAGAAGTTGATAACTTCACTACTATCTGAATATATTGCAGTCAATTTATGAATTATGGAAGGAATTTGAGAGGCCTTGGGGATAGTTCTATTGAATATGTGGAAGGGATAGGGTCTTGTTTTCCAAGTAAAGATCTCTAGGATCAACATTATAAATCCTTATAAATTATAAAAGTGGGGATATGTGCTAAATAAAATTCTAAACAAATCATTTCAGAATCCTGGATATCAGTTTTTATCACTCTAAATTATGGCTACATTGCAAGGAGAAAAGATCTTAAATGTGTCTTTTGCAGTGCATCTTGGGCCTTCTGTTGAAAACAGATCATTTTTCAACTGTCTTTATTTTGCAAAAGGTGTTTTGAATTTTACTTGGTGTGCTACTAGTCATGTTTGTAGGGCAATTTGTCCTTATAAAATCTATTTTCTATAATTTAATATTTTGATATCAAGAGAAAAAATGACTAAGTTCCAAGAAAAGTATGCCTTGCGATATTTTTTCTTCTTTTAGAAACCCTGGCATGTTCTGAATATTTTTTTCAGAGAATATAGAAGAAATGTGCCTATGATAAAAAATGTTTTCAGGCCTTTTTTTTTCAGATAGCTGACTACCAGCCCATTAATGCAAAATCGTAAGTTTTCATGGAAACTTTCACCCACTTAGAAATAAAAGTGCTGAGAAAGTATTCATTGTCAGTCAATTGAATTCATTTTCGAAACTCTCCTTTTTGTCAAAGTTAGTTAAGACTTCTTGCTACAAAGAGTATTAATTGGAATGAACATACATTCTGGTTTTTTGGAACGGTCTTAATTTAAACCTATAGACTCTGTATAATCACTGATTGTGTCTCCTCTCACCTTCTGAAATATGAAACAATTGCATATTGGTCTCATTTGAGTGGTTGGGTCATGCCGTGTCACAGCCTTCTCTTCATTGTGTCTTTTTATATGCACTTCTCTGAGAAAGTAAAGATAAATTAAGAAACTATCCCTACCCACCTTGATCATGCACCCAAGGCTCGACCATTCTATGTTGTTCAATTTTTCAGGATGCTAACTGTATCATAATCTTCCAGAATGGCAGCTTTTACTCTTTTCTTATGCCATCCTATTGAAAATGTTTTATATAATTTTGACTAAATAAATATCTTCCAACTCTATATCTCTTTCCTATCTTTGTTTTGTGCTACTGTGCCCCAAACCTCCATTCGATCTCATCAACTCATTTTAATTGATTTCATTTCCAAAATAAAAAAGCCTGAAAATATCATAGAACCTACGTTATACTTAAAATTGACATAGTGGGTGAGGGAAAGACCAGAATAATTGCCTTCATTTGTGGGATATTCAAAAAAGGATAACATGGTATTAATATCCAAAGACAAGGTCTAGGAGGACCAGTCCATGGTAGGAAGCTTGCTGCAAATAGCTGTGAGTTCATTTAGGACAGAGAATGGAGCACTATGAAAATGCTAGTTGTAAATAATTGTTCTGGACAAAACAGGGTGTTAAAAGGCTTAAAGTAGTTGAAAGAGTAAAGTGATATGCATGATACTCCTTCAGTAACGATACTAAAAATCAGTGTCTAAAAAGAAAAAAAAAGAACGATAAGAAAAATTTCTCCTATACAAACATGCAGGGAAGACTGGAGGGAAACGAGTGATATTAGTGTAAGGAAAATCATCTGGTGAAGGATGTTGTATGTTGTATAAATGAAACCCAATCATGAGCAACTTTGTAACCATGTATTCATGGTAATTCAGTTAAAGAATGCATTAAAAATTCACCTTTGCACCTTCAAAGTAAATAAAAATAGGAAGGTTGCATGGATGAACTGAGGGGTTCTTGTTATGACTGAAACCCAACTATAATTAATTATTTGTAATTACAGTGTTTAAATAAATTATTTAATTAAAAACCGCTATATTTTTAACTATTTTTATTCAAATAATCTGTACAAACTGACAATATTTTGTATACACGGGTTATAGTCCAACATTTTACTAAAATTTAGTGATTACTATGTAAAAATATATGGTAACCACATCTTGACTATTGCTGCATTTTTCTCTGTGAGAAAGTCTAAGATAATATATTTCTACTTGCATAGTACAACAAGCAAATTTAATTTGCTATGCTTTTTCTAGCATAGAATACATGTGTAAATGGTGTTAATTTGTCTACATAATGTAAAATACAATATTCTTTTGGAGAGCCACACCTGGCAGTACTCAACATGTATTCCTGGCTCTGTGTTCTGGCAATTCTTGGATGCATATGCAGTGCCAGAGATCAAACTGAGGTTTGCTATATGCAAGACAAATACCTTACTTTCTATACTTATCCCTGATCTTAATATAATATATCCTCCCTTTTTATTTAGACACTCTGATTACAAAGTTATTCACAGTTGAGTTTCAGGCATTCAGTTCCAGCACCAGTTCCACAGTAGTGACAACTTCCCTCCACCAGTATCCCCACGTTCCATAACTCACCCTCACCTTAGCCTGCTTTTTGACAGGCACATTTTGTTTGGTTGGTTGTGGTTTGGATGTCCAGCTTTTAGGATTGTTGACTCTGTGGTTTGGCCGCATAGCTAAATAACTTTTCTTCACCACCCATGTATCTAGGGCCCTTGATTCTTACCCCTGATTACTTCCCATCTACTTCATCTTGCTAACCCACTCAATTTCTTTTCTTCTCTGTCCTCCTTCCTATATTCAGGGGCTAGTGCTTTTATTATGAACAGATGTTGTATCTTGTCAAAAGCTCTTTCTGCATCTACTGATATGGTCATATGGTTTTTTTCTGATATAATTAATAGGTTTCCTTAATTTATTTCCATATATTGAACTATCTGTGCTTCCTTTGAATGACTCCCACTCTATCATGATGTATGATCCTGGGGCCAGAGCGATAGTATAGTGGTCAGGCAATTTGCCTCGCACTGGGCCAATTCAGGATGGATGGTGGTTTGAATCCCAGCAACCCATATGGTCCCCCGAGCCTGCTAGGCGCTCCTAGCTCTGAGCACAGAGCCAGGAGTAACCACTGAGCACCGCTGGGTGTGACCCAAAAAGAAAAAGAAAAAGAAAAAAACGATGATCCTTTGATACATTATTGTATTGAGTTCTCTAAGTTTGTTTTTTTTTTTTATTTAGAATTTGACATCAATGTTCATAAGAAACATTGGCCTGAACTTTTCTGTATTTGTAAATCTATGTTGGCTTTTAATATTCACTTCATACAAACTGCTAGGAACATCCATGTTTAATATTTTGGAAGGGTTTGAATATAGCTGTTTGTTTGTTTTTAGTTTTTTGGGGGGTCACGCCTGATGACGCTCAGGGGTTACTTCTGGCTAAGCGTTCAGAAATTGCTCCTGGCTTGGGGAACCATGTGGGGCATTAAGGAAGGAATCAAGATCCATCCTGGATCAGCAAAGTGCAAGATAAATGCCCTACCGCTATGCTATCACTCTGGCCCCTGAATATAGCTTTTACATATTTGAAGATTTTCTAGAACTCACTAGTGAATATTTAAGTAATTTTGTCTGGGAAGATTTTTAATTGCTGTTTAAATTTCCTTACTTGTGATTAGTATATTTGGGTTTTACAATTCTCCCTGATTAAGTTTTGAGAGATTGTTCTACTGTAATGATTTATTCATCTTTGGGTTGACTAGATTGTATAGAAGGTAAGATGGTTGCCTTACATGCAGCCATCACTGGTTCAAACTCTGACACCACATAGGATTCCTCAAGCACCACCCAAGTACAAACTTAGTGGTTTGCCCAACACCAAAATATTATTCATTAATATTTCCCAGTTTCTCCATTTTATGGCACAGGGTTATTCATACTAACTTCTTATGAGCTTTGGTATTTCTGAGGTATTGTGACTCACCCCTTTCATTCATCTCTGATTCAATTTATTTGGTATTTTCTCTTTTTTTCTTGCAAATGAAACTAAGGATTTATGAAAGTAGCTTATGATTAAAAAGAAAAGAAACGACTCAAAAAATAGCTCTTAATTTCATTTACCCTTCATGATGCTTTGTTTTTAATTACTATATCTTTTATGTATTTTTCATTTTTTATTATTTCAACCCCTTCTCTTTAATTTGGTTATTTTTTGTTATTATTTATCTAGTTTTCCAAGTTAAAATGTAAGTTTATTTATTTGAGCTTTTTTCTATATCCTGACTTAAGCCTGTTTGCTATGACCTTGACTCTTAGTGCTGTTTTTGTGGTGACCCATAGGGTTCTGGTAGTTTGTGCCTTTATTCTTGTGAATTTCAAGGAATCTTTCTATTTCTTCTTTAAATATTTTTTCTATAACCCAAGGGTGATTTGTTCACTATGTTGTTCACTTTCCAAACATTGGAGCTTTCTCTAAATTTCTTTTTTTGTGATTAATTTCTACTGTTTTCATGGTCATGGATATTCAAAGCATGATCCAACTTCTGGGTCTAACTTTTTTGGACTCTTTGCATTCAGTATCTTCCAATTCAGTTTGAAGCTTAAGTCTGGGAAACCCACTTTGAGAGAACTTCCTTTGTTTTTGAGATGCCAATCAATAGAAACCTTAGATTATTTGGCTTCTGGAAAGGGAAAGATGAGACCAATCAAGGCTATGAGCACATTGCATTGGAGCAAAAACTATGGTCTTGTCTGGGAGGAGCTGAGGCAGCAACCCTGCTGGGAGGTTTGTCTTTAATACCCTTAT
>PVKC010037757.1:0-12916 GCA_004027635.1 Crocidura indochinensis
GATTAACTATAGACTCCTTGCATGATCAGTTACTCTACCCTCGGTGCTTTTGTGCTGTATGGAAGCCTTCTGCCTCATCAAGGATGGTCAGGCCTCTGTATCTAGAGATCTTGGTGACTGTGCAGCTCAAAGAATGGAGCTTATGATGAATGCTTTCTTAGTGTTTCTAGCAGTTCTGCTTCTTCAGTGTTGTTTTAATTCATCTTCTGTAGTTGGTGTTCTTGGTCATTATGTTGGTTTTAAGAAAAATTAAAGACATTACTGTAATAAGGTCCAAAGACAATAGAGTTAGGGGCAGGAAGGGCCAAAAGTGCTATGTCACAATTTGAAGCTCACCACAAAGAGTGGTGAATGATGGTAGGAAAATAACTACATTAACAACTAGCATGATAATGTTAAAGAATGAGAAAAGTAAAATGCTCGTTGCAAACAGGTAGGGAAGGGGGGGGGCATTGGTGATGGGAATCTTGCACTGGCGATTGGTGGTGTTCTGTTTATAACTTAAATCCAACTACAAACAAGCTTGTAACCACGGTGCTTAATAAAGATTTATATTAAAAAATGTGAATCTCGACATTTTTCTTTGATTAAATAATTTCGTCCAATGAAACCCAGAAATACCAGTAGCATTCACTTAAAAATGTTTGTGCATAGTTTTAGAGTTAAAATATTCCTGTGAATAGTCTGTACCTTAAAAGACTGTCTCATTTATTTTGACTGTGCCTATATTTCATGATTGCTTATGTAGCATTTTCAACTTTAAAATTCATTTCTGAATCCTTCTGAACACCAGCTGCCATCTAGTTAAATCTTAAATAGACAAATTGCTCATATTTCATGTACTAGTTATTCTTGAAAATGCTTCATCAAAGTGGCATTATGCCCTGCTTTACAAGTATTTAAATTCTTTTTCCATTGAAAAAAAAAGGGCAATTTGGCACCCACTGCTCAGGAGACAGAGAGGCTAAGTTTCATTGGGTTGTTGTGTTACTTTCCTCTTAAATATTCAATGTCAATAGCAAATCTATTCAACAGAGTTCAGTATAATCTAAACCAACTTCAATTTTGATCACTCAGTCCTTTCTATTTTCTCCTTTACTCCCAGGCCCATTTATATTTAGAATACTTTAGTTTCTGACTGGTCACACCAGGCTTATCCACATGCCTAGTTCCAGGGCTGAATAGAGAAGTTAGCTGCATATTCAGCATGAAGTAAAAACATAAATAATAATATAATCCATGAAAGAGAGTTCACAATAACTTTATTTTCTGAAATAAACCATAAAAATACCATTTCTTATTTAGTATGAAATGTCATAGGAATGATCTATATAATACAGTCCTGAAATAAATACAATTATTTTTTCTATTTGTTGTGGGGAGAGGTATTTAGATTCTAAACTTAGTAAAAAGTCTCTGAAAACTCTCACAAAAACAGAGTTTTTGATACAGAGCTAGAGTATATACTGTAAAAATACCTGTGAAAATGACAGAGGGGACATGAAATAATTTCTACTAAATACAGTAGATGTTTTAAGATTGAACATGCCTGGGTATTATAGCAAAAGTATCTGAAAAAAAGCTTTTAATGATAATGTTATTTAGAAATTACTTTTACTGGAACCAGAATGATAATACAGCATATCTGGATTCCATCTCCAACACTCCAGAGCCAGGAGTAAGCCCTCAGCACCACTAGGTGTGAGCTAAAAAAAATTTTTTTAAAAATTACCTTTATGTCTTAAAATTCAAAGATTACTGAAAATTTTTAGGAAAACAATAACAAGATTTTCTATTGATTGAATGCTTTATGTTTTAACTAAATAGATATCTTCAAACTAGTTCCCACTAAAGTCATTTAAATCATCAAAAAGTGGTCTAGATCAAAACCCCAAAACTTTTACTTTATTTTATTTTATTTTATTTTATACACCTGGCAATGTTTAGCTCTGTGTTCAGGGACCACTCCAAAAAAAGATTCATGGGACTAAATGGAATGATAGGGACAGAAACCAGGTGGACCATAATCGAGCATGTTTTCTGCCAACTTTGCTATCTGTTTCTGGCCCTGGGATAATTAGATATTTATAGAGCAAAGTTTAAAAAAAGACAAAAAGCCTGAGTCTGATTTCATAGATTATACATTCATTGTAGAAGAGTGAATGTGAAGTGTTAGAATATGGTATGTCTGGAGGTCAAAGAGATATATCACAGTGGGTAGGGCATTTGCCTTTCATGTTGCTGGCCTAGGTTTGATCCCCAACATCCCATATGGTCGTTGAGCATGCCAGGAGTAATTTCTGAGCACAAAGTCAGGATCAATGCTTGAGCACAACCAGATTTGGCCCCAAAACAAAACAAATTAATATGCAATATCTGTAATTTCTCAGCATACTTCCCTAGTCCCTATTTTGTTATGTAGTCATTAATTTCCATTACTAACTAAACCTTCATAATATGGGATTGTGATCTTCTATGTTAACAGTATCAGTTCTCACAAGTGCCAACATGCCAACATTTATTTTTTCATCTGACTGTTGTTTTATTGTTCCAAAAGTGACAGCAATAAAAGAAAAGAAAAACATAGAAAAAGAAAAAAAAAGAAAAGAAAAAGAAAAGAAAAATTCCTTGTTGATAAAAATACCTACATAAAAAAAAACTGGAAATAGTACTTGAAATAGCTGTGTTAAGATAAGTGAGATACTTATACATACATAATTTCTCATTATGAAAGTTTTAATAAATAAGCATTATAAATGTGTTTATATAGATTTCTTATAAGTCATATGCAATATGAAAATTAATAGTGCAATATTCCACATTATTTTGATATACAAATAATATTGTAATTAGATTCCTGCTTTATCATTTTCTAAATCTGATAAATTACTACTAAGCCTCAATTTTTTTTATTGTTAGGATGAGGGACACTAAAAATTGCTGCTCAGAGGATCTTGGGGTCACTCATGTTTATTCTCCATCAAATGTCATGGCCAGCTGAATACTAAGATTTCAAGATAAAATGCTTCTCAGGCCCTGCTAAAGATTACAACGGTGAGCCTGGTAGTACTCAGGGGTCACCAAAGACGCACTAATTACTTATTATTTTGAAACTGTCAAAATATTTTTAAAAATATGGCACAGGAAATTTATAGTAAATATTATTTATAACCTAGTTTGTAGAAATTTTACCTAAACTTGTTATCATCTACATTTTTAATGGGGCATCCATGTGATAAAATACACAAAAGTATTTGCACATCATTAGGACTATTTATTTTAAAAAGAATAAAAGTTTTAAATATAAAAAAGTTATCCTCTGAAAAACATGTTCATTTGGATACTTATAAATCCATACTCAATAAAGAACTAATATCTCTAATGTTGCCATTTAAAACAATTTCCGTCCTGGGTAACGTCTTTGTTTCTATGAAAACTTTGGGTATTACAAATATATACTTCCCTAATAAATCCAAATTTTCCCCCACAAGATTAGGTTGTCTCTATTTGCAGTTTATCAGAACTGCCTACTCAATTCAGTGAATTTAGAGCGTCATTCCAAGTTCAAAGCAAAACTTACTATTTTGAATATATGACTGTTTTCACTAAATAATTGAAAAGCCAATTATTTTCACTAAAGATAATTAACAGGGGTCACATAGACAGTACAACAAGAAGAACATTTGCCTTGTATTTGACAAACCAAGTTCAAGTCCCACATCCCATAAGTGCTCTCAGCCCCTCCAGGAACAATTCCTAAGTAATCCCTTAACACTGCTTAGTGTGTTCCAAAACCAAAAAAAAAGAGAAAGAGAGAGAGAGAGAGATAATAATAAACAAGATATGCCCTATGTAAATTAATGAATATATTTTAAATGACTTAGATAATGAAATAATAATTCATTTAAAGGTCCATAGAAAGTAAAATTTTGCATACTGCTATTTAGTATAAATGCACTTACCTGTTAAAGAAACCCACCCTTTTCATGTATAAATGTCTACTCTTATAGTTTGAGATTTCAAGACAATTATTTCTCACAAAATCATATTTTAAACAATTCTCATTCTTCTAAATGTTAACAACCCATTTTGTCTTCTCTTGAGCTTTGTGTAATCTCATTAGAGGAAAGATACTAGAATCCACAAGTGCTTACAGATGTCTCCTCAGGTCTCCAAACATTTTTGCAATATTTCTCAGAGACACACAGAGGAGGACTGGAAGATCCAGCTCAGGGCATAAAGCTCATCACAAAGAATGATGAGTTCAGTTAGAGAAATAACTACATCGAGAACTATTATAACAAAATGAATGAATGAGGGAAGTAGAAAGCCTGTATAGAATACAGGTGGGGCTGGGGAGGGGAGGAGGGAGATTCGGGACATTGGTGATGGGAATGTTGCACTGGTGAAGGGGGCAGGGTTCTTTGCATGACTGAAACCCAACTACAATAATATTTGTAATCAAGGTGTTTAAATAAGGATATTAATAAAACAAACAAAAATAAGAAATGCAAATGAGATGAATTTTTCTATCTTATAGATGAGACAAAGTAAGAGACTGGAAGAAAATATTGAAAGAGATAGTGAAGGGGATATTTATCTGAGTAATATCTTCTATTATAGGATTGCCTGATAAAATGTTACACTATTAATTTACAGACTTGGGTGTTATCAGTAGGATTAAAGCCCAATCACTAAATTTATTTACATTTGCTTATCATTCATTAGGGAATAGAGACATAACAATTACCATGGTCTGATGTATCTCATTTTAACCATACAATGCTACAATACGAATTTATGACAGTCACAATCTAGGATGTACTCTCTCAGATAGAGTACAAAAAAATTATTGTGCTCTATACAGTATCCAAATGAGCAATTAATTAATTTAATCTATTAATTTATAAAACTTAATAAAATCTTATGACTATTAGAATATATATGAAACAACATATAATGACTCACAGAAACAATATAAAATAATAAGAAAGAAACTTGTAAACTCAGTCATGGAAAAATTAGAAAAATCATTAGCAATTATTAATAGCACATTTGTTTTGAAATTGTTGATTATGTTATCTGCTAACAACATTAAAGAGTCATACATTAACTGTCCTTTAATATTGAAGGACTAAGTCATTATTATAAATCTCTATGGAGACTGAGTTCCTCACTGAACACTAAAACGCTACAATGTGGGGTGAAAAGCAAGAAGTCATTTTGTTCTGGACAAGTTATCACTGATTCAAACAGATGTAATACACTACTGACATAATATTCATGCATCTCAATCAGTTCTTTTCCATCTCTTACAGCTGGCAATTGAAAGATGGAAGTAAATATAGTAGGAAATACATGGATAGATTCATAAGTACATAAACTCATTTGAATTTCTGGCAAAAATCAACATCATTGAATTCACTCTCAATACTTTCACATGAGCAGGGCTAAGGAATAATGATTAGTGCTGTTAGAGATGTCACTTTTTCTAAGCCTTTTCCAAACATGCTTACATTATATTCAAAACAATAGCAGTTCCAATCTTAGAACAGTGTTTAAGAGAGGGGTTTGGAGAGATAATGTAGCTGGTAGTGAGCTTTCCTTTTGTGCAGCCAGATCCCAGCACACTATATGGTACCTCAAACCCCACCAGAGTGATACCTGAGTACAGAGCCAGATTAAGTTAAATCCCTGAGCATCACCAGAAATGACCCCAAAATAAAACAATTCAAAAACCTCAAACTTAAAATAATGGTTAATAAAAGTAGGTATTATACTACCAAATAATTAAATCACAAATATATAGAATTTTGAGAAGACAGTACATAAAAGTACTTTGATTCCTCATTAAGACTAACTTTTTGAAAACAACAAATAATAAACAAAGACTGAAAAGACTTACAAATAGTTTTAAAATATTATAGAGTACTGGGGCAAAAGAAATAGTACAGTGGGTATGTGTTTGCCTTGCATCAAAATTGACCCAGTTTTGATCCCTGGCATCCTTTCTGGTGCCATATGCCCACTAGCATTGGGCCCTGAGTGCAGAGCCAAGAATAACTCCTGAATATTACCAGGGCAGGTCCCAAAACCCAAAAATAATACTTGTTATAATAATAAAGATAATATTGAAAGCATCATTGTAGTGAAAGACAAAATAAATTCAGAAAAGTTAATGCCATGAAAAGTAGTAAATGATGCTTCAATATAGTGATAAAGAAATAGTATATTGTAAATGTATGTGCATAAATAAAATGGGAATTCATGTTATAACTAATCTAGTCATATGTCAAGTTTGAAATTTTGGGTTATTTACTCTAAGTGTTGTAATTGATGAATTGACCAAACTACACATTCTGACCAACATATCACGACTGTTAATCAATGAATGACTACAGTTACAGGCAGTAAAACTGCACATTAGATCACTGAGGTCCCGGATCATTCTGTAAGGAAGAATATCAGACTTAAAAGATTTACTTTCTCATCTAATCTCCAAAGATTGTAGCATGCTTTCCTAGCAATCAACCACCTAGGCTAAGCTCTTTAAATTTCAAGTAACATGGCAATTGCACTGGTAGCTGTGCTAAAGGTTGTAACACATAAATCTGCAGCAATTCAGATAATCAGCACTCTCGGCTGGTGGTAGTCAGGGTTCAAAAAATGCCAACTATCTGACTGAGACTAGATATTCTGTGATTTCATCTTTGATTATAGACTATTTCAACAACCTCTGACCCTTTGAACTAAGTTCACTGTCCCATAACATATGGAAGACCATATTTCCCACATTAATCTTACTTCCTACATCTAGTAAGATGTGCCTTATCTTTTGTACTCAACATACCACACTCACAGGAGTTTTCCCCACCCTTCACTCTCTTTTAATGTTTTCTTTTCAGATTTCTATCTTTTGATGTTTTCCTTTTATATTTCTAGCATTTAAATGGTAAAATGATCAAGGCTACAGGACAAAAATTGAAACTTTATCTTTCAATTCACAGAGATTTTATCTGTATTTTTATTAAAATAAAATCTAATATATGAGAATCTCTTAAATGCTTCACCAAGACACCTACAGCTCAAACTTCAAATGTCCAAACTATCACTATTCCCTGCCCTATTCCAACACCAACTTCTCTTTTTTTTTTTTCTTTTAGATTTTGGGCCACATCCGGTGACGCTCAGGGCTTACTCCTGGCTATGCGCTCAGAAGTCGCTCCTGGCTTGGAAAACCATATGGGAAACTGGGGGAATCGAACCGCGGTCCATCCTAGGCTAGCGCAGGCAAGGCAGGCACCTTACCTCCAGCGCCACTGCCCGGCCCTAACACCAACTTCTCTTATAGTCAGCAATACATCTCACTTCATAGTAATTCTACCCTTCTATTTTCTCTTACCATAAGTTCAGTTAACATCCTTAATACCCTCCATTCTCTTCTGCCAACAGTTTGGCTAGTGTTGCCTTCAAAATATAATCTGTTATACTCCTATGCCATTTATGGAAATCTCTTACCTGACTTTCTGTAGTAGCTTTTTAGTGAATTTCCTTGCCCCTTTTCTGCAAACAGTTAATTTATTTTCCATAATCATAAAGAAACTATGAAAAAAAGGAAATTACCACATCTGGCAAACATTATCCACTGCTTTCATATTTCATCCACATTTTTAACATGAGCTACAATGTCTGATCCATCTTCATATATATCTCAGTCCATAGACTGCCTTTCTCACTTATTTCTCACAATATCCCTGTATTGCTCTGCTAAAGTCCCAGGCAGTATCATCTCAAAGACTTGCCTTATTGAATCCATTGGAATGTTCTACCTCACTCTTGTCTCTCTTCCTCTATCCTATTCTCTCTTTTGTTTGCAACTGCACCTTTATCTTTCAAAGCATATCAATGAATAGATGTTTAAGACACTTATGAAAAATCTAGGGTATAGTCAAGTGTTTGAGTATATTTATTGATAATATTTTGGGAAAAGAAGTTTGAGAACACACATGATATAAATTATTCCTGAAGAATGGTACTAATATTGGATTTCTTATATATGAGGTTATGGTAGAAGACACAATTTTCTCTTATTTTTTTTTTGTTTTTGTTTTCTGGACCTAAACCAGTGGTGGTTTGGGGTCTCTTTCTGGCAGGCTTGAAGTAACATATGGGAAGTCAAGAACCAAACCCAGTTGGCTGCAAGCAAGGCAAATGCCTTATCCACTGTACTAGTTTTTTGATTCCAAAATGACATAGTTTGCTTAAGTTTGATATGCTAACAAGTAGAGCATAAAACAGATAACAAACTTCACATACACACATGAGTCAAACTGATCTCAATATTATATGACACTTTCAAGACTGCATTTTTATATTAAGGAAAAATAAATCAAGCAAACCACCTAAAAGAAAAGAGAACTTTCTTAGCTGGTGACCAATTATTCATGTAATAGAAGTATACAAAAAGGGAGAAATGATAAATAGCAATGCCTTGAATAAGCTGAGAAGAAAATAAGAATTTGCCCTCAACTCTGCCAAACTCCAATTTCTCATTATAGCTGAGATAAAATGAAATTATCAAAATAAATTACCACATGCCCAGTACAATAGATCCAAGAAAGATTTTTCAAACAACATTTGACATTTAATAGTTCCCTGAATGCTCAGAACACGGAACCCCTCCCATTTCCTAAGTCAACTGACAAAATCAATTATCTCTTTCCTACTCTAGAATTAATTACCATTTTTTTTCTGGTTCTTCAGTTTTTCACTTTACTGGACCTTTACTTTCCATAGATAAAAGGCTCGGATTCCTTTTGATCCATAAACTACAAGCAGGATTTAAATCTATTCTTTTGCCCTGCGTGCTCAGGCATCTTGAGAAAGCTCTCTGCTTCTGCTTTCATTTTCTTTTCTTTTAGAGGCTATGTATTTTTTTTTCATCTTACCTGGCAGGCTCCTGGGGTGCCAGAGATCAAACCTGGCTAAGTCCCAGGTCAACTGCATACAAGGAAAACACCCTATGAGAAGTGCTATCTCTCCCGTCTTTCTGCTTCTACTTTAATTCCCTTCCAATCCCAAAGCAATCATCCTACTTTCACAACCTATCCACAAAACTCTTCTTAAAGTCAGTTTGATCCCTGCCTAGTCAAGAACCTGTTTCAATGGGCATCACTGAAACATGCCAATTTGCAGAACACTTAAGCTCTATTTTGATTCTTCTCCATATGAACTTGAATATGGAATAAGGGGAGGGGTGTCCACAAAGTCGTTATTCCCATATCTAGATTTGTCACTTAAAATTGTACTTGGAGCACATGACAAACACTAATTTCCTTTTTTGAAAATTGAAAAACTGATTTTCTGGTTGGGAATGTAGCTCAACTGAGTAGCATTTCACTTGCACATTAAAGTCTCTGGATTAAATGCTAAGTATACTCTAAGCATTTATATTTGAGACAAATATAAATTTGTCTCTCATGTGTTAAGATATTTGGCTTCCCATTACAGTGTTTTATCTTATTGCATATACTTTTCAGTCATTTTATATTCCTTGAAATAATATGTAAGGGATAACTATTAAGCAAGTTTACCTTAGAAAATTGAATTTTTCTCCATTTCACTTTATTGACATTTTCCAAGTGCTTTAGTCAGCATTATTTAATACCTTATTCTCAGCTCTATTTAGAGCTTACACGTCTATAAAGTAAAGAAAATTGATCCCAACACATATCGTGACTTGCTGTTTGTGAGTACAAAATAATAAAATACTTTAAAGAGATATGTTATCTAAAATATATATAGACATATACATGTATATCAGTATTCTAGGCAACTTATTTCAATTTTCTTTAATAAAATACAATAAAAGTTAATATTACCTTTGAGTGATAAGATATGTAGATACAGAGGTTTGTTTTATTTATAATCTAAATACAAATATTAAGATGCTCTATATGTTATCTACTTTAAAATTATTGTACACTGAAAGAAAAAGTAATCCTGATTTTTACCATATTTTCACAGAAAGTGGTCACAGATAAAAGCAAATAAAAATATTTTTGGGTTTTTCTCAATGGAAAATAGTAATTTTAACCTAATCTCAATCACAAGTGTAATCATTACTATTTTTCAACTGCTTTCCTGGAGAAAGTCCATTAGTCTTATCCACTTACTAGCATACCATAGTAAGATACTATATGAGTCATATCTCAAAGCCAGGTAAAAAGACAATTTTTTTACATTTCAACAAAGATATAAATATATGTATAGTTATTTACAAAATGTAGGTTTGCAGGTTTATGTGTGAAATGAAGTTATGTGGTTTTAAATCACCAGAAACAGAAACAATGTTTATTTACTTCAGAGTAAATGCTTGTCAAAGAAATGTAAAAAATGTTCTCATTTTTCTCAGTGTACTAATGTAGTTATCATTCCACCTAGGATATGATAAATCTCTAAGTTAAACAGACCAATAATATTTTCAATGTCATTTTTATACTGTAATTAATATATGGCTTTTTAAAATCCCAAATCTGTCTTTAGTCATGCAAACAAAACGTTAATTAATAAATTAAAAATCTACAGAGTGAATTTATGAAATTTAACATTTAGGAAAACTTCATCATTTCACCAGAAGATGAGTCCAAGTGATACTGTAAACTCCTTGTTCTAGTGGGTAGTTAAGAGGGCAGGATGCTGGGCAGGGCATGTGCGGATTAATATCCAATAATTTACTTTAAATTCTGGTAGTTCAATAACCTGATTCATAAATCAGTACTTTTATTATAGAACAATTCTGGTGTCAAAAAAACAGGCACATTAGTCAAATACATATGGCTCCTATTTTATTTAGAGGCTGTGAAGTTCAAGGGTAAATTTTGCTTAGCCAACAGAGACTTGCGTTTGTTCTATTATTTCACCTGGTCATCTAAGCATCTTTGGGAGCAATATTCAAGCATCCCCTGGCCTGACACCAAAAATTTCATTTGTATTATATCTATTCTATGGAATCCATTTTAAATGAAAAATCTTATTTGTAATATTCTTTGTGAAATCTGAAATGAACTTATAATTTTGCTTTTACTAACATTATAGAATTGTAGCCTCACATCAAATGTTAAGTATACAAATATCAAGTTTAGTACAAAAATAAAACACATATCACAAAAATATGGATTGAAATAAATATTTTTATTTCTGGGCCAAAAATCTGGGAGCCAGCAAAAGTCATATAGGGAATACATCATTTGCCTAGCATGCAGCTCACACAGTTTATCCCTGGCATTCTACATAGTTCCCAAGCAGGAGTGATCTCTGAGCATAGAGCTAGGAGTTAGCAATCCCTAGGTATGGTACAAAATGGAAAGAAAAAGTCAAAAACATCAACTTTTAGAAAAGTTAATGCTTTTTAAGTATTCAGTTTATCTATTTGCTTTAGTATTCATCTACTGCTTCTAGCCATCTTCCTTCTCTGAGAGCCAAACATTAAATACATTTATTTCTAAAATAATTATATTAGACATCTTTAATACCATGAACACCTTTATTATCCTGAAATTTATTTTTAGTATGTTTTAGCTTTAAAGTGTTCTTAAATTTATATTACAGTAGATGACTGACTCTCCTGATAGAATTTCCATTGGAAGTAAGTTTTTCCTGTAATTTTGTACTTTTATGTAACAGTGCAAGATCCTTGAAAGCCATTCCTTTCACTCAATGTTTCTGCAAAGTGAAGAGGGTCTATATTGATAACAAAAGGTATCTTGGAGCTGGAAAGTGTATGGGATTAAGGTACTTGTCTTGATGTAGTCAAACCCACTCACCTTTTAGTATAATATGGTTCCTTGAACATGGAGAGGAATAGATATCAAAC
This sequence comes from Crocidura indochinensis, assembly GCA_004027635.1. Classification (NCBI taxonomy): domain Eukaryota; kingdom Metazoa; phylum Chordata; class Mammalia; order Eulipotyphla; family Soricidae; genus Crocidura; species Crocidura indochinensis. The sequence continues at coordinate 11,876 of PVKC010037757.1, forward strand.
ACAAGGTTTGGACAAAAATGTTTCCCTGAATTAGTCAGTCAGTCATTCAGTCAGTCAGTCAGTCAGTCAGTCAGTCAGTCAGTCAGTCAGTCAGTAAGTTAGTTAGTTAGTTAGTTAGTTAGTTAGTTAGTTAGTTAGTTAAAAAGTGGAGTAGTATGGGTTGGGAGAAGACTCAGAGTTTAGGACCAACGCAAAAACCTGTGTTTGATCCTTGTCACTGTCACTACCATTTTTCTTATGCCTAGGAAGACCACCTGGTATGCCTGTGGTAGTTCAAAACACCAGCAATACCACATAGTTCAAAAGTCAATCACCTGGTTTGGTAGGTTGTAAATTTAGGGAGAGTGCCCTAGCCCATGGTGCACTGGGTATGTAAGGAAACCAGGTGTCTAGTTAACACCATTGTTATTGTTCCAGTATTTTTTCCTTTAGGATTCAGAATTTTTGTTTGTTTTTGGGCCACAACTATTGATGCTCAGGGGTTACTCCTGGCTATGCACTCAGAAATCGCTCCTAACTTGGGCAGGACCATATGGGATGCTGGGGGATCTAACCAAGATTCATTGTAGGCTAGCACTTGCAAGGCAGATGTCTTACCCTAGCACCAGGAATCCGGCCCCAGACATTTTATTTAATTGTGGTAGAATAAGATCCATTTAACATTCTATTACTTCAATAATTATACATATAGAGAGAGATAAACTGTATTGGAAAACTTCTATTTGTCTCCGAAAGAAACAGACACGGAGATTGTTGGAAGCAACTGAAAGGTAATATATTGGAGATTTCACTCAAGATTTCACAATGGGGAAGCCTATACATTCATCTTAAGTATAGGACCAGTATAATACTACCTCTTTATTTTCCATTCCAGTTCTTTATTTTTTACTTCAGTTTTTAAAATCTTTTTTAACCATTGTGAGCAAATATATTTTATTTATATTTTTGTCTTTTTTTGGACTTGTGACTTGTCTCTCTGATCTCCTTGTTCCTCCCTCAAATATACCAACAATATAATGGAGCACCATCTCTCCCTGCAAA
>PVKC010037758.1:0-12911 GCA_004027635.1 Crocidura indochinensis
GAGAAGCAGAGCAGGTGATCTGAGAAGCTTGTCTCATCTTGGCCAACAAAGCTCGAGGCTGTTCCTTCCAACACACACACACACACACCCACACACACACACACACACACACACACACACACACACACACACACTGTCTCCTTGTGCCTCTCTTGTGCTTACCAGGGCTGGAGTGCTCATAGTGGTAGGGCTCGGAGATGAAATGAGGGAGGCTCATGAGTAGCCCTGCCAGGGCCACAAGGATAGCCCCACAGCCGATGAATCGGGGCCGATGCACCCGGCTGCCAAAATAGCTCACAAAGACGATCAGGGTTGTATTTCCCACCTGCAAAAGAGCCATGGGAACCTATTAAAGGGGAGTCAATCTCAAGTCACCCCAGTCGTCTCTATCTCCAACGTTCCAGTTCCCACCTGCAGACAAGTCAATCATCTGCAGAAGACTCATCTGGGTCCCTCTTTTAAATACAGATCTGGGGGGCCCCGGAGAGATAGCACAGCGGCGTTTGCCTTGCAAGCAGCTGATCCAGGACCGAAGGTGGTTGGTTCGAATCCCGGTGTCCCATATGGTCCCCTGTGCCTGCCAGGAGCTATTTCTGAGCAGACAGCCAGGAGTAACCTGTGAGCACTGCTGGGTGTGGCCCAAAAACCAAATAAATAAATAAATAAATATATAAATAAATAAATAAATAAATACAGATCTGGGTTAATCTAAAGGGTACCCTCCACCCCAGCAGAAAAGAAAAGAGGAAAGAGTGTACTGACCATTCATTTGGATTTGGTTGGGTTGAACCTCACTTTAGAATACTCAGGAAGTTTGTAACTTCAGAGATACCCCCAAGTAAATGAACCAAGTCTAAAGTCAAGAGGACCATGGCTTAAAATTAATTACTATTTTGTATGTTTTGAGGACAAGCTTGTTGATGCTTGGGGGTGACTCGTGACTTGGTTGCTCCTAGTGCTGTTCAGGGGACCATGTGATATAGCGCTGGGGTTGGTAAACTTCACCCTACAAAGCACATGCTCAGTGTTTGAGTCCCAAAGCTTGGTATTTTAAGCCTTAGAATAAAAGAGCCCTGAAGGGGTTGGAGAGATAGTACTTGCCTTGTATGCAGCTAAGTTGGGTTTGATTCTCAGCACCCCAGATGGTAGTTGAACCCTGTCAAGATTGATCCCTGAATATAGAGCTAGCAGTAAACCCTAAGAAATTCTAGGTGTGGAGTCGGAGAGATAGCATGGAGGTAAGGCATTTGCCTTGTAGTGATTTCTGAGCCTAGAGCAGGATTAACCCCTGAGCACTGCTGGGTGTGACTCAAAAACAAACAAAACAAAACAAACAAAAAAATTCTAGGTGTGGCCACAAACCCAAATAAAAAAGTGGGGGGCCGGGCCGTGGCGCTGGAGGTAAGGTGCCTGCGCTAACCTAGGACGGACCGCGGTTCGATCCCCCGGTTCCCCATATGGTCCCCCGTGCCTGCCAGGAGCGACTTCTGAGTGAATAGCCAGGAGTAACCCCTGAATGTCACCGGGTGTGGCCCAAAAACCAAAAAAAGAAAAGAGTAAAACCAAATAAAAAAGTGGGTGTTAGGTGATTTTTGAGCTTGCAGGCAGGGCAAGTAACCTGAAAAGAAGCTTTCTCAATTGCTAGGGTATGCAACCTTACCCTTCTAGCTTAGTGGGGCCATACTTTGCAGCCCCTGGGCTCCCAGTGGCAGAACTGTGTGAGGGGTGAGGTGGGTGGGGACTAATTTTGGGAAGGACAGTCACTGCCTCTTATTGCTGGGACATAGGTCCCAATAGCAAAGGCATAGATTTCTGGGGTGGACACTCATGGGGGCGGGCACAGATGGGCTTACAATCTCCCAAAGTTTTTGCCCATCCTGTTGCTTGGCTGACAACTCCCAAGCAGAGGACTTTGGGTCCTGGGCAGCTCTGAGCATGACTGTGCCATGGTGCTAGAAAGTTCTACCTTTGATCTAATTTGAGCATCTCACTATTATTAAAATGATTTCCTCCTATTATGTTCTGGAACAGGTGCCTGATGATGGCAAAGGACCCAAAGGCGAGGAACAATCACTGAGGGCAGTGGCAAGCTCTGAAATGTCCTAGAATTCCACAGAGCTTCCCGTAGTATAACACATCCAGTGCTCTAAATGTGGCAAGGTGGGATGGTCTTTTTGTGAAGCCTTGTCCCAACATCTGGCCAGTATGTTTCAGGACCAGGACCTTCTTGAAGGGATTGTTCCAAAGGAAGCAGCTGGAATGGGGTCACCTGTACCTCATTGAAGGCAGCCAGCAGCCCTGAGGTCTGACTGGAGAGGCCGAAGCGCTTCTCCACAGTAGAGATGGAGCTCTTGAGGTAGCCCGAGATCATGAGTTGGGCCAGCTGCAGCAGACTGTGACACAGGAGGAAGAACTGCAGGAGCCCCGTAATGGCAGATCGAGAAGGAAGAGGCAGCCAGAGTCAGGTGATGAGAGACAAAGAAATGGAGTTGGAGTGAAGAACGGGAAACAGTCAACAGAGAGAGTAAGGAGAAGCCAGAACAAGAGACAGGGGCAGCAGTGAGGGAGTGGAGAGGTGAGAGGGAGAGAGATGTAGTGAGAGAGGGAAAGATAGAGGCAGGAAGAGGAGGGACAGAGGGGGAGATAGAGGGATAGGAAGGAGAGAAAGGGAGAGAGAAGAAAGGAGGAAGAGAGGGAAAGAGAAAGTGAGGAAGAGAAGTGAAGATAGAGTGAGAGAGAAGGGGACAAGAGAGTAAGGGAGAGAGAGAGAGAAAGGTGAGAGGAGAGGGAGGGAAGAAGGGAGAGAGAAGAGTTGAAAAGTTAGTTTGACTATACCACAACTTTCCACACAAGATAAGATCCAGCAAAGCTGCCTTGGGCAGCCATGGGGGAGCCCCTGAGACCTGCCTGATTTTGAGGAGAGTATTCTCAGGTATGAACAGGAGATTCTAGAATTTACTCTGGTCTCTGAACTAGCACCCTGGGCTGGGCTCCACTTCCTCCCCTTCCACTACCTGGGCCAGTCCTCCCTCAAGCAATCCTAGATCTCCTTCACTTCATCCAGCCCTACCTTGCTCCCCTCAAGAACTGGCAAAACGATCCAGAGAAAAATCATTTGGATCCAAACATTGAAAATAGAGATATGGGGCCAGAGTAATAGTACAGCAGGTAGGACATTTGTCCTGCATATGATTAATCTAGGTTTGATCCCTGGGATTCCATATGGTCCCTAGAGCCCACCAGGAATAAGTCCTGACTACAGAGTCAGGAGTAAACCTTAAGCACCAGGTGTGGCCCAAAGACAAAAACATAAAAATAAAAGAAGGAGGAAGCATGTGTACCAGACAAGAACAATTTTTCTGAGTACAGGTTAGGACAATGGCTCTAACTCCAGGGGCTCCTGTGAGAACTAGGTAAGAATATGTGGGAGCAGCCCCAGCAGGCATAGCCACCTGCAACAATAACTATAGGGTGCCTGGGGGAGTAGAGGATTTGGGGGGAATCCCTTGGTTGAGCCAGAGCTTCCTGATACCTATAGGTCAAGGTTCATAGGCCAGTGGGGAGTAAGGAGACATCCCCATGGCCCTTAGCAGTCCCCCTTCCTCATGGGAGGAGGAGGACATGTCCTCAGAAGACTGAAGTCTTGCCTACTGCTCACAGATACCCTTTCTTCACAGGACTCACTCTTTTCATAGTACTCAGCTCTGAGAAAGGCCAGAGTGTTGGGTCCACCCTCCTGCACAGCCCTGCCTGTGCTCAGCCTCAGTGGTACCTTAATATTGTGGAAAAGGCTCAACCGTGAATCCTGAGAGTCAGGGCTGGCCCTGCATCCAGGTGTGTCTCCTGCCCCCAGCACAGCCTTGTTATTCTGGTCTGACATCTGGGGCTCCTCGCCGACTGGCCCTGCAGAGTGGACAGTAGAGATAAGAGAAGAGGAAGCTCAGAGAAACACCCTCATAGGTAACTCAGGGCATTTCAGGCAAGGGTCTGGTTGGAGGCTGAGCATCTGGGGGTTGAGTACCAGCATCCTGTGAGATGCCAGGGCACTGAGGAAGGTCCCTATTAACCTGCCTGTTTCACCTAGTCATACTGTGACAGCATACACTGGGGAAGTTATTGCCCCCCCTCATCACCACCAACTTGGAGTATCAGTTCTCTGAGGGAAATAGATGGCCTGTGCCTTCCCAGGACCTTCAGCTGTGGCATGAAGGGGCTCCTGAAGGCTAAGTTTAATTGACTCTGCCTAGGTTTAAGGTCATTAGTCAATGGTCCATAGTCACCCACAAGGACTTCACTGTTTGTCATCCTTGAGATAATCAATCTCATCCCCAGAACATACCAAACCAGGATGCCAGAGGGTGCAAAAATGGCCAGCAGAGGTTAGTTACCCCATGTTAATGCCACCTCTTCAACAGTCTGAGACACACACACACACACAATAGTGGGTTGCTGCTGAGTTAGCTTTAGACTTAGAGCTATTGCAGGACCTGGACTTGTATACCAGGGTCACTTCTCCCATGATAATCATTTCAGCCCAACTGGGGCAGTGAGAGCAGCCTCTTCAGAGCCTCTTTATAGAGGTTGTTGCCAGTCTCTCCTGATGTTTAATCTCAGTAGGAAGTCTGGAAGTTTAGCTCTGGAGGACAAAGTCCCTCCACTTGAGATGGAAACCACCTGCAGTGTCCCAGCAGCCCAACTCCTTGACCTTCCTGCCCTCCTGGAGTCCCACTTCCTGGGGAAGTCTCCCCCATTGTTTAGTGAACCTCTCAAGTCTGCCCTGGAGTTTCCCCCCATTCAAAAAGCTCCCTCTGGAGCCTGAAAACTGACTTAATGGCCCCCTTGACCCTAAAAGACTCCAACTCTATCTCTAGATTGGAAAGCAGTTGAAGAATTAGTGCTGAACAAGAGAAAGGTTGATGCTTCTTGCATGAGCAATCTGGGAGTCTAGGGACTTCTTAAAATCTAAACACTCATGGCATAAAATTCATCCTTTTAATGCCAGGGGCGATTTCTGAACATAGAGTCAGGAGTAACCCCTGAGTACTGCCAGGTGTGACCCAAAATCCAAAAAAAATTTTTTTTAATTGCAGTTCAGTGTGTGTGTGTGTGTGTGTGTGTGTGTGTGTGTGTGTGTGTGTGTGTGTGTGTGTGTGTGTGTGTGTGTAGTCAAAAGGTTGTACCCTATCACCATGATTTAATTGTAGGTAATTTTCTTTGGGGGTGGTGTTGAGCCACAACTGGCATCACTCAGGGGTTACTCTTATCTCTGTGCTCAGAAAAGTTACTTCTCACTCAGGGGAACATATGGGACCTGGGGATTAAACCTGCATCTGTCCTGAGTCAACTGCATGCAAGGCAAATGCCCTAATGCTGTGCTACCTCTCTGGCCCCAATTCTAGATAATTTTCTTTACCCCGATGAGAAGCCATGCACATTAGCAGTACCTTTCCTTCTAACCCCCCACCCCCAGATCCTGGCACCCACTCATCAACTTTTGGGCTCTCTGACTCTGCTTTTGCTGGATGAAGGAGATGGTCAGAGGGGCCTTTGGGAGCACATTTCACAAAGTCATTAACACCAATAAATGTTTGGAGAGACAAGATCTGTTCTAAAAAGAGCCTGCTGCTGCCAGCTGGGAATGACACTCTATTCTGCCTGGAAATGGGCAACTGCGATGCCTTGATAAAGTTGATCGAGTGAAGAAATCTCTAGCACTAACAGTCCTGTTCCTTCATGACTCACAGGCAACAATCCTTACTTCGTCCAAACGGAGGCAGCCTGAGAAGCCCTGTATAATCAGTTTCCTAAAGCAGTTTGCAGATCTCTTGAAGGATGCAAAATTTCTTTTGTTTTCAGGGCTTGCTCTTCTCTCTGGAGAAGTTCACACTCTACTTGGAATTGGTAAAAATTAAATACCCTCTCTTCATAATCCCATGTTGCTTCCCTCTCTGCCTTCTCCTGAATTCATTTCTGTAATAAAGGACAAGAATGTAGGACTCAGATGGAGGCAAGGGATGACATCTCCCTTCCCTGTGAAGAGCAAAATTTTGCATCAGTCTAAAAACTTTTGCTCCTTAAATCTAGACAATAGAGACCAGGCACCATGCTGTGTAGCCCAAGTGGGTCTCAGATGCAGCTTGATAGCTGCCTTGGCAAGCCTGCCAGGATGTGAGTGCCCATACTGTGCAGGAGATCTTACAGACTGCAGCACTCTGACCTTTCTGGACACACTCCACAGGGAAAGTATCTATATTTCCATATAAATTCTTAAAAGAGGAATTCTATAAAATGTGGACTTTTGCATCTGGCTTCTTTCAATAGGCATAATGGTAGTTTGTATATTTGTTGTTCTGGGTGTTGAACATGCAAGGCGAGTGCTTTGATGTGGAGCTACATCCCTGGTCCCTTAGAATGATATTAGTAAGTTCATACACATGGTTTCAGGTAATGGAAAATTAGAAGTTAATTTCTTTTTATGGATAAATAATACCCTATAAATGTATAGATTCATTGCATTGTGTTTGTTGACGGGCATTTGAGTTGTTCATAGCAATATGAACACTCATTCATGCATTCTGTGTCCTCTATTCTAGGCTATTTGCAACTTTTTTGAGGAGCTGCAAAACTGTTTTCAGAGGTTACTAACTATATCAATTGGGGACAAAGGGGTCAGTCTCCCATGTTGTGTACTATTAAACACCTGTCAGTAATATTGCAGTTTCCCAAATTTTGGCTAACACTAGTTTTTGATTATAGTCATCCTGGAGAATGCCAAGTGAGATTTTCATGTGGTTTTGACTTACATTTCCCCAATGACTAATGATGTTGAGCATGTTTTAATGTGCTTATTGGGCATTTGTATATCTTTTTTTTTTTTTTTTTTTTTTTGGTTTTTGGTTTTTGGGTCACACCCAGCAGTGCTCAGGGGTTACTCCTGGCTCCATGATCAGAAATTGCTCCTGGCAGGCACGGGGGACCATATGGGGCACCGGGATTCGAACAGATGACCTTTTGTATGAAAGGCAAGCGCCTTACCTCCATGCTATCTCCTGGGCCCCGCATTTGTATATCTTATTTGAAAAAAAAATACCCAACCTGTTCAAATAACCAAGGTAGTTGAGGAAATGGAAGTGCGTATAACTAAGGAGGAGTCCCTTCTGAGGGTATAAACACTCAGAGGAAATTAGGAGATTTTTAAACAAAAGTGACACCTGGTAAGGAGAGATAAGGGGTTGACTGAGTGAAGTAAAGTTGGGGTGGGTGCATGACTCAGTGGAGACCACTTTGAAGAAGAGGAGGTGAAGGGGTTCAAAGCAACTTGCCTATAGGAGACTGCTGGGCTGTTACTGAGCCCTTGTCTCACTCACAGCTGAGATTAGTCATGTGAGTTTCACCTTCACATAAACACATTTGCATGTGAACCCTGTCCAGAACTCTATGCCTGGGGTCACTCTTTGTTTCTACTCCTAACCAGGATATCTAGGCTAGAGAGCAGAACTGGATTTACTGGCTAACATTTTATTGGCTAACATTGGATTAGAGCCCAGGTATCAATCTTCACTTGACTCCATGCTCCCACAGCTCTGACGGAGGGAAGAATAGCTTTCTGTCTCAGCCCCACAGAACCCTGCCATGCCACATGGAAGCAGCAGAGTTTGTGTAGCAGGGGGCTGACCTGCCAGATGATGGGGCAGGATCTTTGGCTGGGGAGGCAGAAATCAGCTTTGAGAGAAACTCAGGGAAGACTGGTAGAAGATTAGTGAACCCTCTCAGAAGCTCCTGCCTGCTGAGGTCAGGCTATGCTCGAAAGTATATCCAGCTTGAGCCCCTAGGCCCAATCCTGAGCATACCTCAGGCTCCACCTGCCCTGAGAATGGTTTCCCTGGTCTCTCCTCTCTCCTGACTCAGAGCGACCCCTACAGCCTTTCTTGCAGTCTCATATTCCTTTGGGGGGGCACTGAAAATATTCACACTAGTAGCCTCAGGTGTCACTAGGGGAACTTGAGAACTTCAGGTCTTCCTTGTCTCCCAAGACTTACTTAGATCTCCAAGATCTTATTTAGATTTTTTGACTAATTTATCTGTTAATTTATTTTTTAATTTAATTTTGGTTTCTGGACCACATCCAGCAATGCTCAGGGGTTACTCCCGGCTCTGTGCTCAGACCCATCCTATGGGTCTCACACAAGTACAGCATGCCTTTGCCACCACACCTTATCTCCAGCTCCTTACCTCTCAAGATACAACTGATCTAAGCTTCTGGGAGGGAGAAAGCCCATTGAAAGGCTCTGGGTAAGAGAGGAAAACACTGGGTCAGCATGCGGAGTGGCCTATATCCCCATCCCACACCGCCCACCCTGAGCCCTTCCCGTGGCTGTGGATGCTAATAGACAACTGGCAGCAAACAGTGTTGTGATCCAGAAACCTCTGGGTTTCCAACTCCTTCACAGATGTGCAACTTAGACCCAATCCCTCATCCTCTCTTTGTGCCCTCACCTTTGGTCCTTGGAACGGTCTCTGACATCACGTGTTTGATGTTAAGCCAGGTCCAGTAGGGGATGGAGGGAAAGAACAATCTCTAGGCCTTTGGAAGATTCCCAAAGACTTCGCAGTAGCCCAGAAAAGGTTGCTATTGATTGTGTGTCTCAGAACTTTGCAAGAAGCAGATGCATGCCCCAAGGATTTGTTAGAGCATTGATGCCAGGTTGACTAGAGATAGGATTCTCTCTCCCCTTCATCTACTTAACAGTTTTTATTATCACTTCTGTAGTCCTCAATCCTGGTCTGGGAGTACAATGGTTGGGGGGAGACAAATTCCACATCTTCTCAGGCGTCTAGCTATAAATAAACCCTCTCAGAAGCTCCTGCCTGCTGAGGTCAGGTTATGCTCGAAAGTATATCCAGTTTGAGCCCCTAAGCCCAATCCTGAGCATACCTCTGGCTCCACCTGCCCTGAGAACGGTTTCCCTGGTCACTGACCCATGCATCCTGAGTGACAGTACTGACTCCCTAAAGACACAACTCCTTCAGAAAGCAGCTCCTGAGGCCCTCTTGTTCTTTTCTGGACAAAGAGGCCTTTTTTTCCTTTCGTCATGAGTCAACCTGCTGGGAGACAGGGAGGGGACCCACTGGACCAGGTCAGAGGGTCTGTGGGAATGAGGGGCAGATCCCAGGTAACAATCCAAGACCCTTTCTCTCTTAGGTGGGCAGCTATGTTAGGAAGCCATGTTGAGGGTCCTAGGAAGGACAAGTAGTTCTGAGGGTCAAATTCTCAGTCCAGAGACCAGGCTGTGTGTCTGCCCTTCATTTACATGTGGGTTATGCATACGTGAGTTCCCATATCCTCCTGACCAAGTGGCTGGTTCCTCTGACTTTCAGGAAGGTTCTCTGTGCTGCAGGTCAGTGGATCCCTGCCAATCCATTGGCCAGAGACCTCTTGCTAGGTCAGTCTTCAGAGGGAAGAGTTTTGGGGTCTATTCCTCACTGCAGCTGGAACGAACTGTGGTGGAATAGGGTTTCAGGCACATCCTTCCTCCTTTCCTTCCTCCCCCCCTTTTTTTTTGTTACTTGTGGTACTATGTCAAGCAGTGCTTGGGGACCAGCAGAGCAATAGCCATCAGTGCTCAGGGTCCACGAGTGCAGAGATCAAACTTAGGGCTTCACACATACAAGCAATGTGCTCAACTATTTGAAACCCTGATTGACCTCTTCTGATAATCTTTGAGTACTCTGAGGTCACCAAAATCCATTTCCTTCCTTCAGAACCCATACCTGGCTCCCCTAGATAGATATTATGGCTTTGTGCTCTCTCTCTCTCTTTTCTCTCTCACTGTATCTTTCCAATTGCCCAGTTCTGAATCCCATCTGCTGTCAGAATCACACTGATAATGTCTCTTTTGCTTCATCCACAAAGCATGGGTAAAACGCCCAACTTCCCAGTATAGAAAGTATAGAGAGCCAGATCCCTTCTCTTGAATGACCCTCACCAAACCCCATCACACACTTTCAGTCTCTTTTCGGGGGGAGGTTGGGCCACATCTGGCAGTACTCAGGAAATATTCTGGGTTCTGAACTCAGGAATCACTCCTGGTGGGCTCAGGGACCATATGAGATGCTGGGGATCAAACCCAGATTGGAGATTGGCTGCATGCAAGACAAGCACCCTACCCATTGTACCACTGCTCTGGCACCAACACATTCAGTCTTAACACTCAGAGCTTAAGATCATGCCTTACTATCTGTGTTAACTTGAATTTACTATTCTGTGGCCTTCACTAGACATTTCCTTCTGAATTATCCCAGAAGAACCAGCCTAAGTGAATGACCTGAGTGTTCACTGTAGAACTGCCTAAGTGATGGATACTTCCAGAAAGATCGTCAAAAGAAACATGTACCCTCAGATTCTCTGCTTCTCTACCCACAAATCCTTACCTTCCTGTTTTCACCAACAAACCCTGGACTGTGGTCAGTCATGAGTCTTACCCAATCCTAGCCAGGTTCCCTCCCCTGTTGCCTTTGTTGAACTGAAGGACTGGTCCTCAGATAAACAATTTCTCAATAAATATTGACTTTTCCTCTTTCTCACTTTGAGACCTTGCCAAAACTTGAGATAACAGGTTCAACAAGACCAAAAATATACTTTGTTTTGTTAGTAGGTTTGTCAATAACTTGAAAGAAGCTGCCACCAATCCTGTCAGCCTTCATTTTTTTTTATCAGCTCTTTGTCCTGCCATCTACAGCCCATCTGCCTTCATGCTAGTTTTGCTTCTTGGAGAACCTGAGAATTTAGGGCAAGTTCAACAAGCAAGCTGGGGAAAAGGGATGCTGGGGGTGATGCTCTTTACATTGGTTGTCTTAGACTTTTGTGAGAGAAATCTCCCCCAGCATCAGACAGACCTTGGCCAATAAGTATTGCCTTGATGTGAGGAACCAACAACAATAGTAGCATGTGACATGGGAAATCTAGGCCTTTGAGCTCTGGATGACCCTAGAAGTTGAGGAAACTCTGCTCTTCTCAGTCCTTTGCCCCTATTTTCTATCCAGATCTTTCTTCTATAAGTTCCTTTCCTTTCCCCTAAGGGAAGAGACCATTATGCCGCCAGTTTATTTTTATGACTTAGAACAGTGGTCCTCAAACTACGGCCCGTGGGCTGTATATTGTATTTGTTCCCGTTTTGTTTCTTCACATCAAAATAAGATGTATGCAGTGTGCATAGGAATTTGTTCATATTTTTTGTTTTTACTATAGTCTGGCCCTCCAATGATCTGAGGGACAGTGAACTGGGCCCCTGTTTAAAAAGTTTGAGGACCCGTAATTTAGAAGAATGTCATTGGGAGTATCATCCAGGTGTGGGTTTCTCAATAGGACTTTCTGAGAAACCCATCTTTCTCCTCCCTATTGGGTGAAAATTTCCCCTTTCTTTCCTTTGTCTCCCAACCCTTCATACAAGGTAGAAACCCTGTTTTTTTTTCTATTTTATTTCAGAATTTATAGTCATGTTCTACATTCTGCATACAAATGGTATTACATTTTAGCTTTTTTCCCATGACTGAATCCGCAGCTAATTGGATCATTTGCCCAGCCTCATAGGAGCCCAAATGGGGTGTGGAGGTCTTCCCATGTTTCTCACACCTATTGACACAGTGAGTTCCCTGAGCATACCCCCCCATTCTCAAAGCACCCCCTGCAGAGAGGTCCTGATGCTGGTGAGAAAACAAGGGAATGGAGAAGGAAAGGGCCCTAAAGAAATAATTAATCAGTTAATGCAGACTTGTCTGATCCTGAATCAACTGGCACTAAAGGATAGCACCTGCAATGATGGTTTTAGAAAAAATGCAATAACATTATGTCCTTATTCTGGGAGCCTCAAAGATGTGAGGCTATGAGGACATAGACATTTTGCTGATCTCATTGATCTTGGAAGGCCACACCTGAAGTACTCAGGGCTTACCCCTAGCTCTGTGCTTGGAATCACTTCTGGCAGGGCTGGAGAACCATATGTGGTGTTGTGGATCAAACCCGTCAGATGTGAGCAAAACGAGTGCCCTACACAAGACAAGTACCCTATACTATCTCTACTTCCTCTCTCTAGTGTTTCTTCAGCAGATCATTAGCACCTTTCTACAGGCCTAGAGGACACTCCTGGAGCCTGGCCGGAAAGGCAGAAAAAGTGAGAGGGATACATGGCTCCTTGGCCAGGGTATTTAACCCTGGCAGAAACCAGGAATCATAACCAAGGCCCAGAATTTCTCTTCAGGAGAGATAGGCTGAGAGAAAATTTCAGGGGTAATTCATCTCCTCAGGAGGAATGAGGATGCCTGGGGGCAGTCATATCTCTCTATGTATCTCTCATGTACAGTCTCTCACACGAAGAGCAGAGCTAGGCTCATCCCAGCTACTGGGCTGTAGGTAGCAGGAGCCACCCATGGCTACTGTAGATGGAACACATGCTTCTCTAGCTTCATGAGGGCCCATAGCTTCTTGGTCTTTCTCAATACTGAAATGTCTCACAGGGTTGCAATGGTGACTCCTTCCCCACACTCCCCAGGGAGTTTCCTTTAGACTTGCTGACCAGGCTCCACGACAAGCTCTGCTCTATGTATGGGAGACTTGTCCAACAATTCTAGGCACCATATTTGGGTCCCTCTCCAACTCCTCTGTTCACCACTCTCAGCTGTTTCTTGTCCTCCCTTTCTGTCTTGTCTCCAACATTCTGTATTTTAGGGTCTTACTCTTTCTGAAGAATTTGTCTAAGCCAGAGAACAGTGCTTTGGCCCAGCCATCACAGAGTCTTAACCAGGGCCCATCTAAGTAGCAAGGAGAGCAAGGAAGGCAGAAGACCTTCACTCACACTCCACACTCACAGCTTGAGCAATTTGAGGTTAGGTGCCTACTAAAGGTGTTCACTTCA
>PVKC010037759.1:0-12896 GCA_004027635.1 Crocidura indochinensis
AATATCTAGAATAAATACTCTTCAAAAGGGGTTAGAAATGAAAAAATGGTCCACATTGTTAATCATCAGGGAGATGCAAATCAAAACAACTATGAGGAACCACCTCACACCACAGAGATTGGCACACATCACAAAGAATGAGAACAAGCAGTGTTGGCGGGGATGTGGAGAGAAAGGAACTCTTATCCACTGACAGTGGAAATGCTGTCTAGTTCAACCTTTATGGAAAGTAATATGGAAATTCCTCCCCAAACTGGAAATCGAGCTCCCTTATGACCCAGCTATACCACTCCTAGGAATATACCCTAGGGACACAAAAATACAATACAAAAATCCCTTTCTTACACCTATGTTCATTGCAGCACTATTTATGATAGCAAGATTCTGGAAACAGCCAAGATACCCTTCAACAGAGGAATGGCTAAAGAAACTGTGGTACATATACACAATGGGATATTATGCAGCTGGCAGGAGAGATGAAGTCATGAAATTTTCCTATACGTGGATGTACATGGAATCTATTATGCTGAGTGAAATAAGTAAGAAAGAGAGAAAAACGCAGAATGGTCTCACTCATCTATGGATTTTAAGAAAAATGAAAGACATTCTTGCAATAATAATTTTCAGACACAAAAGAGAAAAGAACTGGAAATTACAGATCACCTCATGAAGTTCACCACAAAGAGTGATGAGTTTAGTTAGAGAAATAAGTACATTTTAAACTATCCTGATAATGAGAATGTATGAGGGAAATAGAAAGCCTGTCTAGAGTACAGGCGGAGTTGGGTGGGGAGGAGGGAGATTTGGGACATTGGTGATGGGAATATTGCATTGGTGATGGGTGGTGTTCTTTACATGACTGAAACCCAAGCACAATCATGTATGTAATCTAGTTGTTTAAATAAAAAAATATCTAATATCAAAAAAAAAAGAAGTTAGATCTATGCCTTGCATGTGATTCAACCTGGTTAGATATTTACATGGTTCCCAAACTTAGCCAGATATCACCAGTAGGTGGCACCCACAAAAAGGTACATACTTGAAAAACATATTTCAAAATAAGTATATATTTGAAAATGCCCTATAGAGCCGGAGATGTGACTCCAAGTCAGGGTTTTCTTGGGAACTTCAATATTACATGGTTTCCCAAGCAGCCATGGAGTGCCCCAGACACCAAGCAAGAAATGAATGCCAGATGTGTATATAATAAATATACAATAAACAAACAATAAATAACATAATTGTAAGTACTTAGATGTTTAAAGTATATACTAAAGATTATTTAATTTCTCATTAAAAAAGATGCTTATTTGTAAAATTTATAATTTTTCAGTATGAAACCCAGTAAAGGGATTGAAATTAAAAAATCCTTAAAATGTATTTACTGCGGGGCCAGAGAGATAGCATGGAGGTAGAGCGTTTGCCTTGCATGCGAAAGGACAGTGGTTCGAATCCGGCATCCTATATGGTCCCCGAGCCTGCCAGGAGCGATTTCTGATCGTAGAGCCAGGAGTAACCCCTGAGCGCTGCAGGGTGTGACCCCAAAACCAAAAAAGAAAAATTATTTACTGCTTTGCACACAATAAGCATTTTTCAAATGACTAAAGTTTACCAATTAAGCTCACTCTACTGAGGAAATTGTTTTTGTAACCTCTACAATATAACACTAGTCCAAATGCATGAAGAGGTTTATAAACTTTTCGGTGTATTTCTAAGTTCACTGTGGAAAGTAGGCATAATTGCTCAGCTGATAACCAGAATAACTGAGTTTTTGAATTGGCTTTTACTAACCCTCCTCACTCTCCAGGACTCACACTTCAGCAAGCTGAAATGATTTCCAGAAAATTTTTTAATAACTTCCTATGTAACTAATTCCAGAATACATAATGAAGAAACCCACCTGCATTCTAGAAATGATGTTCACTTGATAGCACTGAAAATTAAAATGAGTTTCTAATTTAGCTAACAATACAGTAAAACCAAATATATGCACAAGCAAAATATTAAAGATTTGTTTATGTGGAACTCTGATATTTGCCATGAAATTACCCACAATTAAATTTTGACTCAAAAAAAAAAAAAACAGATTTTTTTTTCTTTTGAAATCAGTTTCAAGAAAGCTTTGATAGAATCAGCTAATTAATTCTTGGCCTTTTTAACTAACTCATATTTGAAGTCAGGTGCTATAAATCAGTTTCAGTTGAGATATTAAAATCAGATTATAACAGAAAAGCCTTGTAAATATTTGCCTTCAAATGAGTTTAAGAATAAATATATATTCAGTAATTCATCCATATTTAGCAGATATTAATAAGACAAAGCATAGCTTTAAATTCACTTATCATTTAATATAAAGGAGGGAATAGGAAACTGGGTCTGATTAGCTTGTTTATTCTTGGGTTTGGTAATACCTTATTAAAATCTGAAGTGCAAAATGATATAATCAGGCAAGTGTCAGCAGAAATATTTATTCTGTAAATGAAGCTTTAGTTAATAGAACTTTAATTTGAAGCATTTTACATTTCTTCTCCACCATAACAAAAAATAAAAAAAAAAAAAGGAGATAGGAACTTGTTGAAAGGAATGTAAAATTAGTAGAGGCTTGAATTTTTCTTCCAGAAGTGTGCTAACACTAAAGATTGGCAACTGCTGAAAATGATACAACTAATCTGTGTTTACTCATGTGAGATGAATTTTTGTGCCAGAAAAAAAAACACAAAAATTTTGGTGAGGAATATCTTCCTCATTTACTCGTCTGAGAGTCAAAGAGAATAAGGTCTAGTGTGGTCCAAAAAGCCTAGGATTGCGAGTCTTGGGTAAAAGAGAATCCCAGGCACTGTCAAACAATCAATAAGGTTGGTTTTCATGGTGACCAAGAGCTTGGGAAATTGAATGCTATAACTTAGACTTAGTCATAACTTTGCGGGTGCTAACGCTGGAAAGGACCGAGCAAAGGAGAGGAAAACAATGATTCTTGGAAGACTGGATAAGAAACTAAGGAGCCAGAAAATTTAGGATTGCCAATTTAAAAAGTTCAACTACCTCCTTTATTTTCACCTTCTCTTTGCGCCATTCCAGGAATTGGAATATTGTTTCCTTTCTTTTCAAATTTAAGGGGAAATTCTTGCCGAGAAGGCTGCCCCCACTTTTAATTAATCCAGCTCTTCACCAGATTCATAGCACTCAAAACCGCCTCATGAGTCACCTTGAATGGGAGCGACAGGACCCTCCCGGGCCAGCCCCAATCCACTTTCAATCTGGGCAGAATCCTGAACCAAATAACCAGGTTGTCTCTCGCAGTGCCGCCTATCAGAATGCACCATCGATGGGAATAAATATAGAGAAAGTGCTACGCAAGGGACTGTGGGAGGTCAAAGAGCTGGTTTTTCATTCCTGTTCTGACAGTAGCAATGAAACTATAGTCTTGTTACTTAGCTTCTCTAAATTCGATTGTTTTATCTATAAAAAGAAAATTCTATTAGTTATTAGTCTGAAAATATGCATTAAATAAGATATGCATCTGGGTTTGCTTGGAGCATAAAAGATTTGATCCAAACTGTTTTATTAAAATAGAATTATGAGAGTGGGAAGGAAGGTAATGTGTAGGCACTTTAATGCTAACTCCAGAGTCTAACCTTCTCCTTGCAGACTACAGATCTTGTCATAATGCCTGTGGTATCCAGAAGACAGCGTCTTTGTCTCACTGTTCCACCAATCAGTCCTGGTAAAGGACTAGCACCCTCTTTTCTCCATTCAGTAATGAGAAAATATAGAAAGTGTACATTGTGGTTGATTTGTGCATGGTGGAGCATTCCAAAAATGTCAGCAACCCTTATGTGTATCTTTAATATTCTTAACAACTTAAGGGAGATCTATGGAAAAACAAATGGAGGTGCAAGGATGACAAAAATAAAATACCCTCATATTCGAGATTCTCATGCCATTCCGTTTCCCTCCAACTCCCAGTCCCATCTTCCATTATATACAAACACAAAACAATTTACAACTCTTCTTTGCTAATGTACAAATGACTCAAGAGAAATGGAAACTAATCATCTCACTCAAAATAATGGCATATCAGTGATGAAACAAAATAATTGATTCAGAATTTGTTCCAGGATGCAAGTGAAATTTTTACTCAAAGATACTGTCTTCTAGACACTAAGTAATCATAACATCATTCCTTATTGATAAAACCCTTAACATTTAACCCCATGTTTCAAGCACCATTTTTAATACAATTTTAATGCTAAAATTTTTACTTAAAAATAGCTTCTGAATCTATTCTAATTCCAATTTGTATAATTAAAGTATGGGAGATATTCAGCATCTGCCTTAAGATGCACTTAAAGTCTTCCACTTCATAGGATTCAGTAGACGTATGACATTATGAAGGTTAAAACCACAGTTTTTGTTTAACCAGAAGTTCAAATAGGTGCTGTGTTTTGTTTTATGTCCCATTCTGAAACTGTAGCTTATGAAAATACAAACAATTAAGTTTATAACTCCTGAAAAGTCAATTAGTAAACCAGCTTAGTGAAAATGTAAAGTGATCAAATAATTAATCCCAAAATTAAATGTTGAATCATGATAATTTTAAAGAAAAATAATCATCCTCTACTATAAATAAGTTCAAATGAAAAAACAAATAAAAATTACTTTTGATTTGGGGAAGTGGATGAACCATATGAAACATAACAGAAGAAGCAGACTTTTCATTCAAGCACATTCATTTATAATTTACCCTTCCTTGTATATAAACTGATTAATTCTTTTCTCTCAATTATTTTTCACTTTTTGACATATGTACTAGATTATATGACAAAAAGTAAAAGTTTTCTATTCTCCCTATGAGGTTCTTCTTCCATTACATCAAAAATTTAGATTGACACCTAGTGATAGTACATTAAAAAACTAATTTTAAGTGAGAAAAGTTTCCAGATAAAAATGTGTTCTTTTATATAGCATGAAATTTTAAGCAACAATTTTTAAGTTTTTAAGTTTCAGTCTCTGTGTTTCATAGTAATTCCATCAGTTTGACTTTCTTAAATGCTAACAATTGCTTTCATAGAAAAATGTGGGCTTTTTTTTATAATGTCATTAAGAAAAACTTAAGAAATTATCATAAAGCTAGTCTACAATGTAGTACCATAAGTGCTATTTTAATACAACCCTTTAAGTCCCATCATCTCTAAGTATTATAATGACATTAATATCATGAATCATTTTGTCTCTATAAATTTCTCTACATAGTATAATATATAATGCACGAACATTTTAATTCCAATTTGATTCAGCTTTTCAAAAGAATAGCTACTTACTAACATTACAACATGCTAAAAAATTCTTTTGAAATCAGAAAAAATTGTTGTTGAGCTTTTGTTTTGTTTTAATATTTTTTTGTTTTGGGGCCAAACCAAGTGACACTCAGGGGTTAATCTTGGCTATAAGCTCAGAAATGACTCTTGGCTTGGGGGACCATATAGGACACTGGGGGATCAAACTGCGGTCCGTCCGAGGCTAGCGCTGTAAAAGGCAGATTCCTAATCTCTTGTGCCACTGCTCCAGTCCATATTTCTTTTAATATTTGTGCTACTTTGGAGATGTGTATTTTAAAGTTTTTCATAAGGCATTATTATCATAGTGAAGATAACAAATAACATATACTTTATATTTAAATCTGCTTTGAATATTGACCTCAAACCTATAGTTATTTCAATCTCAGTTTTCAATATAGTCATCTCAAATATAAGATGTATCAAACTTCTATGCTGAGTCTATCATGAAGTCTATCATAGTTGGTATTGGGTAATGTAGATTAAAATAGAATAATATGAATCAGTGAGGAAAGCTCCCAGGATATTTGAACAAGGTCAAGGACATAACTTGCTTGTTATCTCCTATATTGCTAAATTCAAGGAGCCATTTTATATTTCACATTTGATGTTGCCTGTACTTTTCGCCCTTTGAACTTTTTTTCTCTGATTTCAAGTAATAATGTTTTCTCAGACTCTTGTCTTTAAATTTAATGCTACATGGAATTATATTGCTTTCTAATTATTTCCAGAGTAGAATGAAAAATATCGATCTTCATATCCTCTTGGAGTAGAATTTGTGGCATCGACTCCCCAGGCAGTCTGACTTTTAAACTTGAAGGAGAAATACACCAGGATTTTTTGTGCATGTCCTACTCAGAGATGGAAAAGGAATTCTCAGTTTTCATACTCTATAATCACATGAATTATTTCCTTATTATAAATTTAGCTGTAGACTAGGAATATACATAGAGATATAGACGATAGATAGACATAGATAATAGAAAATAGATAACGGTAGATATAGATGGATAGGTGGATAGATATAGATGGATGGATGTGCAGAATATGGTCCTATTGTATATGTTCCTTCAGCACCATATATCATTTTTATTTAACTTACTAGTTTTAGGAGCATATTTGTTAGCTGCGCTATGAGATCATAAAGCACAAACATGGTAACTTAAAGAGTAGACATTTTGAGCACTGCTGGGTGTGACCAAAAAACCAAAAAACAACAACAACAACAACAACAACAAAAATTTTGGGGCCCGGGAGATAGCATGGAGGTAAGGCGTTTGCCTTTCATGCAAAAGGTCATCGGTTCGAATCCCGGCGCCCCATATGGTCCCCCGTGCCTGCCAGGAGCAATTTCTGAGCATGGAGCCAAGAGTAACCCCTGAACACTGCCGGGTGTGACCCAAAAACAAAACAAAACAAAACAAAAAAAAAGAGTAGACATTTTTCCTCCTTTCAGTTCTGGGGTTGTTCTTAATAAAAGAGGCAGTAGATTGTTTTTTTAATGAGGTCCTTACTTTCTTCTGTGTCCTTATCTGGTCTTTCCTTGGACACAGAAAAAAAAAAGAGGAAACTGTTATTTTCCTTCCATAGAAAAAAAAATCATTTCTTAGGGATCCATTTTTTTAACCTAACTGATAAACTCAAATCATTGTGGCTCCAGATACCATACTGTTGGAAGTCTGAGAGGGAACACCATTGGTCCATAATAGCATTTGTATATTTGTTTTTTTATTTAATTTAATTGTATTAAAACCATTGTGATTTACAAAGTCCTTTATTGTTAGTTTTCAGGCATACAATAAATCAGGGCCAATCCTATCACCACTTCCCTCCACCATTGTTCCCCAAGTGCATCCCATACCACTGCCCCTTTTCCCCCAGCATGGCAGTATAATAGTCCCATTTTATGTTTAGATTGCTAAAGTTTGGGTCTCTTGATTCCATTGTTGTTGCCTTTGTTGATCTGTTCTTTTTAACACTACCAAAGTGCCTGAGACTTCTTGGCCCCTGGTCCCATCCTTTCATATTCTTATTTCTCCTCTTCCACTCAATTTCTTTTCTTCTCCTTTCTATACTCAAAGGCCAATGGTGTTTGACATATCTTCCATTTAGACCATTGAATTTATTCATGCAGTTATACTATAAACCACAAACAAGTGACATAATTCTATTTTTATCCTTCTTTTGGTTTACTTCATTTAACATAGTATCTTTCAGTTTTATCCCTGTTGCTGCAAATTGCATAATTGCATCATTCCTTACACCTCTGTAGTTCATTGTATATATGTATCATATCTTTATGATCTGACCATTTATTTTTGGACATCTAGGCTGATTCCAAGTCCTGGCTTTTGTAGTGAATTTCAAGAAATAGTGGTGTGCAGAAGACTTCATTTCACAACTTCCTTTGAGAGAGTAACTGAGTCGTCATCAGTTATATGGAAAAAATGTCAAGACAATTTCTAGGAACTCATTTCCAGAAATAACTCTGTTCCTGCTCATTATCCCATAGAAACTAGAAACAAGATCTGGAGTAGAGGTTATACTTGGGTAATGACTGAAAAGATTTGGGGTCTCTTGGGGTGCTGTGGAGCAAAGCTGCTAGAAATGACCAACTTCTATCTATCCTAACTTTTATGAGAGTAAGAAATAACATGCTAAATATTATAAAACTTCATTTTATGTGTAAAATTGTAAGATTTATTAGCCCTTTAGGTGCCTTTTTTACTTGTGACCTAATATAAACCTAATTAAAATACCTAAATAGTCAACAATAAATAGAGTGAACTTGAAAGGCCGTGGAATTAGCAGTGCCCTGGGGGAAATGTGAGTGTACACTTTAAAACAGGCAGGGATTTAATAGTTAACTTAATGCCAGCATTTACAAACTAGAAGAAACTGGCTTGAAAGGTAGCACAGTGTCAAAAACACATTTTACCTCTTCTCATTGGAACTTGTATGTCTTTGGTTAGCCTCAGGCATAATCACTCCCTAGTATTGATGCCAAACTTACAGGCCATAGTTACCTGTTTGAAATGCAGTGACTGACTGTCTTTAACTCAAATACTTTATATTATATAAGAAAGCTAAGCTCAAGAAAAACTCAAGTAGTGATTTTGAAATAATAAAGATTAGCATGCAGGCTGGAAAGTAGCAGTCCAAGCCTTTGTCCATTGCGTGGAAAAGATAATCCTTAACTACACTGGGAAAATGCTTGATAGAGCAGAGAACTCTCTATAGAGAGTCCTTGTAACTGTTCTGTAGACTTCACTCTTTCCTATCAGGTCAGCTCCAGCAACAGAACCCATGACAGGCATCTTCCTCTGCAGGTATGTTCCAGTACAATTGCCAATGGCTCTCCCTCAACCTCCACTGCCTGAAT
Organism: Crocidura indochinensis; assembly: GCA_004027635.1. Taxonomy (NCBI): domain Eukaryota; kingdom Metazoa; phylum Chordata; class Mammalia; order Eulipotyphla; family Soricidae; genus Crocidura; species Crocidura indochinensis. The sequence goes on from PVKC010037759.1 coordinate 8,719, forward strand.
GTCCTTCTCTATTGCAGGGCTCTAGTGAGACTACATGTCTATCTTTTGGCAGTTTCCCTCAGAAAACATTTTTTTATCACAGATTGAAAGCCCAGTATATTACATTCTCAAATCTCTGTCATCTTCTATCACATTAATGTGATACAATTTTAGTCTATTAGAGTCCCATAACAAAAAAAAAAAAAGAGGTGCTAGAGCATGACAGCACCTGTCAGAGTGTTCCAAATACTTATTTGGAATATTGGATTAAAACAGTTTCATGTGACATTTGTAGTGGCAGCACATCCCTGTAGACTAAGTTCATTTAATTGCACTATGTAAATGGAGGCATCTCATGCAGGCTATCATTAAAGAAAATGTTTCCTCATAGAGTTATGTACTTAAAAATATATGGCATGGAGGGGAGCTTAGAGACTAGTAAAGAAGTATAATTGCATCCCCTGCTTAGAGAGTTAGCTGTCTCCTTGTTTAATGCTAAACTTACAAGTCATCTTTTAAACAAACACTTCCCCAACCTTTGGGGTGAAAATGAATAATACTTTGACTCTTTTCAAATAGATTATGAAAAATATCGGCACCTACTCTGTAGTCTAGTTTTTTCTGAATTGTTTACTTAATTGAAAACTCTTGGAAGGAGTATGGGTGATCTTGACATCTTTCTCTTCACCATCCAGCATCATGGTTTGAAAGCATCCCAAAGCACAGCATGAATTCATTATTTATCTTAGAAAATTCCATCTGAGAAGATGAGTAAAACAGTAGATATAAGATATAAGTAGATATAAGGAATTATTCCAGAAATAAAATTATACACATTTTATTATATAGAGTAACAGTCTCACTTGTGGCTTATAAGTATATATTCAGAATCAAAGTTAAGAATAGGTACTGGAGTGATAGCACTGTGGTATGGAGTTTGTCTTGCAAGCGGCTGACCAAGAGGGACTTTGGTTATATCCTGGGCACCCCATATAGTCCCTCAGGCCAGGTACGATTTCTGAACACATAGCCAGGAGTAATATAGCCTGAGTGTCACCAGGTGTAGCCCAAAAAACAAACAAATAAAAACAACAACAACAAAAAGAATGTAACATATTTTTCAAGTCTATATAGTGGAATGTAGCAGACTGAGAAGATAACTTTAAGGGTAAAACTGCAGGTTTTGTTTAGAGGAGCCTTCCCTGTGGATGCTGGCACCATCAGTTTCCCAAAACACCAAAAAACACATTGCATAGCACGAAATTGGGAGATGCCCCTGAGTTCTGAGACCTGTGATTCCAAAACCAGTAAAGGACAATTAGAAATAAAATGTGACTTTATCAATCTAGAATTGGAAGATTTTTAACTAGGAGACATCAATTATTACTAAGTAACTGAAAACCAAATATTGAGTGTCTTGTATACTAAATGTGCTCTAAGTTGAAGAAGAGATACCAAAAAGTATTAGCTCTTCTGTCAGATATGACAGAAAGTAACCTGTTTGACAGGTTGGTTAGAGCAGAATGTTATTATTGATGAATTATATTAGATCAAAATGGGGACATAAGAAGCAATGCCAACCAGAGAGAAGCTCAAGAAAACCCTAGAAATGTTCACAGAGGGAAATACTCGACCCAGAGCCACACAGATCTTTGAATATATTGTCAGGATATCCTTCTGGTTTCCATTTTCTTATTAAGTGAGATGTGAAATGTTTTTAAGATCACTCAGTGATCTGGGAATTAATGAACAAAAATTAAGGAGTTTGATCAATTTAAAAGAATACATGCTAATGAAAAGCACATTCATCCCCTCAGAAATTCTTCCACAAACTACATCCTATAGAACCATATACATTCCTAAGTACTGCATAAAGTTTGACTTGTTTTGACAACTTCTTTTTCTCAAAATTAAGTTTGTGGAATTTCACCCACAGTTTTTATATTTTAATTTTAAATGTATTTACTTTTTAGTACATAAATTGTTATTATAAAAATTGTTAAAATAAAAAAATACATTGGTTTGTTTTTAAATTATTTGGACCACACTCACAGAGTTCAGGTTTACTCCCAACTCTGTGCAACAGAGAGTTATCTTGGCAGGGCTCTCGAGACTACATGAGGTTCTAAGGTACTACCTCTTCACCCTCCAAATGCACATGTTTTATTGACACATACTTTTTCTGTTTAAGATACCATTTATTATTTTACTTATCATTTATTGAATATATTCATACACTTATGCATATATGTATTTTTGCCTATTCTCTAAGGTATATTTCTAGAAATGTAATTTCTGGATCAGAAAGTAACAATATTGCAAACCATGACAACATCTAAAAGAAAAGAGAGAGAGAGAGACAGAGAGAGAATAGAGACAGAAAAGAGAATGCCCCAGAGGCAGGTATGAGGGAGGTGGCAAGAAAATTCACTGGCAAACGGTGTTATCCATTTATAACTGAAACTCAATAGTGAACAAGTTTGTAATTGTGAAAAAAGCTCAACTGTATTGTGAACAGCCTTGTAGCCAGTACTTAAAATAATTAAAAAACTAAAAACTAAAAATAAAATAAAAATCATCTTTAAAAAATGAAAAGCTGAACTTTAATTGCAATTGTTTTGAAACTAGATTAATTTCTAAACAATTGTGATATTTAAGGAATTAGTTGTTGTGTATGGAATGATAACAGCAGGTAGAGTGCTTGTTTTGCACACACCTGACCAAGGCTTGATCCTGGCATCCCATATGGTCCCCAACCCTTTGATAAGTAATATCTGAGAACAGAGATAGGAGTAATACCTTAGGCTGCTGGGAGTAACCAGAAACAAACAAACAAAATAAAAACAAACAAAAAGGCCTAATGAATTGATTGTAAAATTTGTCATCTTGATACATCTCTATTAAAGCATTTCCATAAGATTATCTCTGCCTGCTGTCCCACCTACAACCTTCCAGGTGGGGGTGCTGTTGAGAGCCTAATAAATAGTTTGGGAGCGAGGTGCTCAAGGTCTTCTGGCAGTTTACTAGCTGGCTCCAGGTGTTTTTGTAGCTGGTAGTAGACTGACAAAGGACTTTGCATCCAACCTATTTGATGCAGATAAATATTACCAAGATTCCCCCTTCCCCCCCCCCCCCACACACACACAAGAGGATAGGGGAATAGGGAACTGGGAATCAACTCCTCATTCTAGGAGCTCCTGGAGGATCCATTGACAACCAATCAAGGTGTAAACGGGACCCACAAATGGCACAGGAACAAGCTGAATATGGACCCTCAATAACTAAGTGAAATGCTTTATTGGAAATTTCCTCTGGAGACCATTGGATGGTGTATGTGGTTAGTCATGTAGGTTATGCCACCGTGTTTCAAAAATATTACTTCTGCATTAGTCAAGTGGATTATTCTGACTTATTTTAAACAGTTTGGTTTGGCGCTATGGAAAATTCTTGCTGTAGGATGATTGTGATTTGCATTTCAAATGAAAATTTATAATCACATACCTGCCTCTCCAGCACTGCCTCCATCCTTCATAGTGTTTGGAATGTCTATCTTGGCTAATATTGTTATGATGATCTTATTGATTGGCTGGTATTTAGGAAATAGATTAGAAATAGTAAAGTTAAAACCAGTATGGATATAAGGAAATTTATCCAACAAAAATTCAGACAAAGGTGCAGGCTGGCAAATCCGAACCCACCATTAAAAATAAAGGCATTTATCCTGCTAACATTATGACTTGGGACAATAATTTAAAAACTCACAATTTCAATCCAAATCTTAACTAATAACCAACCTCTGGTGCTAAGTCCACAAGTGAATCCTGGTTCTATTCACAGAATTGAATCATATAACAGTGCTGACTCAGACAATGAATCACTTGCATGTCTTCATGTACCTCTCCACAATCCAGGCCTTGGAGCCTTATTACTAATCAGGTCTCAGTTCCTTTACAGAGAGTAAATGTTCCAAACTATGAACCCCTTGAGATAGAAGAAATAGATCGGTTTAAAAAGTCATGTAAAGATTATGGTTCAACATCACCATACTGTGTGGAGTTACTAAAATTTTGGTGTCATAAATCAGCATGGGCTTTGTATGATTTAAAAAAATTGCTAATGTATGCCTGCCAATTAAACAGTGAACTGAATGAGAAATGTTTTATTTAGAAGACAGAAAATCCAAGCTATATAGCCCGGAT
>PVKC010037760.1:0-12912 GCA_004027635.1 Crocidura indochinensis
TTTTTAACTATGTAACGCTTCGCGAATTTGAGTGTCATCCTTGCGCAGGGGCCGTGCTAATCTCTGTATCATTCCAATTTTAGTGTATGTGCTGCCAAAGCAAGCACAACTGACACCATTTTTATTTTGAGTTCAGTTAGCTAGTAGCATAGTCTTATTTCTAAATTAATCAAGATTATATTTTAATAGAATTATTTTCAGGGGTATTTAATAAGAGTGTATGAAAAAAATTATACCAATTTAAGAAAACTTAGTTTCAAAACTACTCCAGAATAAAACATGCATAGACTATTAAATTAAACTCTAATTAATTTTTCTTTCCTATATAAGAATAAGGGGCTAGTTAGCATTACCTACCAAAAATGGAAGTCAAAAAGATATAAGAATTGGAGCAATGGTACCACTTAATAATTTCAGTACATAGCTTGATATCAGTACTTAGCACTATCCCACACTGGTCATATAAAAAGTGTCAAACTCAACTATCCATTGGATAAAATCTATCCAATAAGAATCCAATGAGAGATTTTAAAAGGTTTCTCTCCCTCCCACTACCTCATTCCCTGTGTAGTCAATGCCAATTCAACTCTGATCCAATCCAAGAGTCCAAGCCTTTCTCTAAAATTAATATGAAATCATGTTCAAGCCCCAGATTAAGCTGAAGGCTGAGATTGCCCTAGATAATTCTTCTGATTCTAGAATACTCCAGATTCTGCAAGGGCAAGGTAAATGGAAAAGGGAAACATGAAGAGCAATGACTGATCACACTGATTTTAGTAGACATTATATTTTCCTTCTGCACTTTTACATTCTCAAGACCTTACCAGGGACTTGAACCCTCAAAACTGAAGAATATTGAGACACTAGAGGAAACCATGAAAAGAATCTTTTCTCACATATTTGTTATGACCTTGGGTAGGCTTTCTGTGAAATAAAACTAGTACCAATCATCCTGCTTTCAAAAGCAAGATTCAAGGAGGGACATTAAAATAAATCTCAAGTAAATAAGGAACAATAATGCCTGGACCTGAAAAATATAGTCAGTGGCCCGGAAAAATAAGCAGTTTATTTGAGTTAACAGCATATGATTAACCTGGGTGCATGGAGAACCTATCCCAGTAGCTGATAGAGCTCATAGATAATAGTTTAAAACCACAGTTAGATATTTTGATATTAAGAAGTAAGTCAGGAATATCTTACAAAAGCAATGAAGCTAACAAACAAACCCATTAATATTATTCCCATCCAGATCTTCTGGCCCATTTATCTTATCACTCTATGTAGTCAGGCCACCTTATTTCATATATAAACTACTATAATTTAACATCTATGTGAATTTCCTGCTTTATACCTGTCCTAAAGGCAAATTCATTCTTAACACAGCTTCCTCTTTCCTGGAGTTCAGTTTATTCCATTCGTGTCAATCTTTCAGTGGGTCCCAAATATTGTGTCAACTAAGACTAGCCATGAGTTCACTAACCTCTTATTACTTTCCTTTATTCCTGCATCACTTACCCTATGCCCCAATATAACATGACAGCCTACTGTTATTTTCTTACTTTATTTTTTAAATAATATATTTAAATACCTTGATTACAGACATGATTTTAGTTGGGTATCAATCATATAAAGACCACCCCTCTTCACCATGCATCTTTCCCACCACCAATACCCCCAATCCATTCTCCTCCCTCTCCCCCAGCCTTTCTACTTCTCTCACTCATTGACATTGTTGTCCATGTATTTATTTCTCTAAATGCACTCACTCATCTCTATCTGGGCATTATTACAATAATGACTTTATTTTTTCTTAAAACCCATAGATAAGTGAGACTACTCTGTGTCTATCTCTCTCCCTCTGACTTATTTCACTCAGCATAATAGATTTTATGAACAACCATATATAGGAAAATTTCATGACTTCATCTCTCCTGACAGTTGCATAATATTCCATTGTATATATGTACCACAGTTTCTTTATCCATTCATCTGTTGAAGGGCATTATTTTCTGCCTCTGAATATTCAGTTGAAGTTGGCTTCCCTGGATATTTATGTCCCACCTTCTACCCTCTAATTTCCAAAATCGCCTTATTGTATATGAATAATCTTCCTCTTCCTATAGTTTCCTCTGTAGTCTCATAAGAAACACACTTACAATCTTTAGTGTCTTCTTTTTTAACCTTCTAATATACACTATAGCAATGATTATATATTTCATGTTTCCCTGGCTACATAATAAATTTCCTTCCAATACCCATTTTCCCAATATAATCCCCTTTTACTTCAATATGTAAAATAACATCTGATTACAATATGTAAAATAAAATCTTGACTTCTTTTTTGTTGTTGTTTTTGGCTTTGATTGTTTTTCGGCCACACACGGTGACACTCAGGGGTCACTCCTGGTTATGCGCTCAGAAATCGCTCTTGGGGGATGGAACCCCGGTCCGTCCTAGGCTAGAGCGCACAAGGCAGACACCTTATGCCCTGTGCCACCGCTTTAATGTTGACAGCTTCTTAACTGTACATCTTTTTCCTTTGGGATCCATTTTACTGTGAAACAGGAAACAATTAGCTCAAAATTTTCTGAATGTGTAGCTGTATTAACATTACAGCTATAAAGGAATAAAATCTCATACACATCAGACAAATGCTTTAAAAGAACAAGAACAAATCAAATTACTTCTAATCTTTTTCTATCTACTCATGAGAATCCCAAACTCGCGCCAGTCGGCAAGAAATAGCTTTAGCTTTCTATTTCAGATAAACAAGGTATTTTCTTGCTTCTCCGTTTGATAATAAACTTATTGATAATAGAAGGGAAACAAAAGCACAAAGGAAAAAATCAACTATAGGATATTTATTTCTATAAATATGGGCACTTATTGGAGGTCATTCTTCTCATAATGTAGAGGGTCTTGGATTGAGTCCTATTTTGTTTCCTTACTTGACTGTGACCCCTTTCTTAGCATTCTCAAATAGTTTCCACTTCCGTATATGGGGCCTTCACTAAAAACTTTATAATGAAAATAATACAATCAACTGCATTCCCTTCCCTTCTTTTCTTCTAGATTTATTTTATTTTCTGCTTGCAGTGCCTAGATGGAACACAGGGTTTCATGCAGACAGGATAAATTATCCCTAAGCTATTGCCTAGGTATCTTACCCTCCCTTAAAAAAATCTTGCATGGCCCATAAAGGGTTGTTTTATGGTCCCCCATTTTTTAGCATGTTTATTACTCTTTCTAGCAGACTTTCTTTCTTGATGTCCTTGATTGGTTAAGTTCCTAATACATGCACCTATTGCCCTTTTTTATTCTCCTTCATGACTTATAATGACATATTAATTCCTACCCTTTTCCATGATACTGTAACTGCCTTGTAAACAGAAACTGTATTTGTCACTGCTTTATTCATGACCTATGATACATGCCCAAAAGTCAGGAAGGAATGAACAAGAGAGTCTAAAAGTTTATAAAGGTGTCTGTCATGAGTTTGTGCAAGTAACTATATTTATATCTAGTCCTTACAGTAACCCTAGAACCACAGAGCTCAATTTCACTTGTGCCTAAAAGTCAGTGTAGAAAACACCAACTTGACCTGTCAGGAGATAAAACAACAATGACTGAGAACACTGCTCAAACCTGAGCAGGTTTTCTCAGTATAATTTGACCATATCATATTATAACATTAATGACCATTTATGACACATGATTACTTACAAATAGAAACTTACAACACAAAACTACTCTTGAGACTATGTCACAGTAAAAAAAAAAATGAAGGGAATAAACTGGATTTTTCTCTCTTATAAGAAGTGGTGCTGCTTGTAGTTGAGACCAAGGGCTTTGACTATGTTATAAATGTGTTGTTTTAACTATTGTTAGTGGTCTGAGAAAGGAGGAGCCTTAAACAAGTATCTAAATTAATCACAGAACAATAGTAGGATGTTTGCCCTATACACTGCTGACCTGAGTTCAACTCCCTGTATCTCATAGGGTCCCCCTAACCCACCAGGAGTGATCCCTGGATCACTTTCAGGAGAAAAGCCCTGAATATTGCTGGGTGTGGCTCCCAAACAAAAACAAACAAAATTTTTAAAATCCTACACTAACCCCAAGGTACCAGGAATGTTAATTCTGGAACTCACTGTAGGAACCTTTGTAAGATTTTGTTTAGAGTCTGCCCACCCATTCTCCAATACTCTGATCTCATAAATGTCTCCTTTAAAGTGGACCAAACAAATTCAGAGAGCAAACAAGGAAGCCTGGAAGAAAAATAATACATATTGAAAAAAAGTAAAAACTATCAATTCAGTGTATTTCTTTACACTGAAAAGTGATTATTATATTATATCTTGTTATGTTATATTATATTACATTATTCTAGTTATATATTATGTACTTTTTAAAATGCCTTATTAGGTGTTAAATTGTGAAAAGAACATTTTCTTGAATCGCAACTATTACTGCACAATTAATATTTTAAATTGTAAGCATTTTCATGGTTTTTCCCCACTGTTATTATTAATAATACAAACAAGTAGCATTTCCCTCTGTGATTTTAGAGTTTTGACTGGTAGCTTAAAATCAGGTCATCAATTTCATATACTTCTGTAAGACCTGCGTCAAAATTACTCACCTTTTAAGTGCTTTCCATAAGCTTTCTCTTTTCTTGTATTTTTTTAAGTTGTATTCAGGCATGTTCATATGTTATTCTTTCCCTTTTTTCCCCTAGATCTGATTTAGTGGTGATTCAGTTGGAAAGACTTTTACCAGTGGGTTATATAGTTTTCCTGCATCCCCAGTGAATAGTCATAACACTACTATAGTATTTGTTTCTTGATACAGAGATTTGGCTTTCTTATAATGACTCAATGAGCCCTGAATACAATTGTATACCAGGCATTCTTCATTTGCTCTTTGGATTTGCAAGGAGGATTCCTGAGAGCAGAACCAGGACCCCTGAGTACTGCTGGGTGTGGTCCTAAAACAAAACAAGAATAAAATCACAACTTTAAAATTAAAAGTTACATGATTTTAACTACTAAAAAAAATCTAATCATTTAAAATGGCATTCTTTAACATTGAAAAACTTATATATTGACTTTATTATGAGGAAACAAAAATCTGGTAATGGATATCATATTCCTAACATGATCATATTACTTTAACACTTCAGATTCAAAATAAAATAGACTCAAGTCATAGAAAAGTTATTTGCACTGACATGAAACCAAACCCATACTTTTGCCCAAAATGAACAATTGAAATTTCTGTTGAGGTTTGAAAAAAGCCTCTACAACCCCCTCATGCCCTACTTTTCATGCAGCTCAGCACTTCCCTACAGAGTCAGAATGAGGAGCCCTGAGATCCCTGTGGTCTGCTATTTCCCAAGTATTCAAACCCACGCCTGGACCAAGACACTCCAGGAATCTCATCACAAACCTTGACCCCAGGAGGTTTGTAGTTAGATTTCCAAACCAGAGAGGTTTGGAAAAGATCATATTGAACCTTGGACCCACTCATGACTTGCCCACCAGGGTTTCAGTTCCAGGCACTCACCTTGTGGTGCTGACTTTTTTTTTTAACTATAGCTGCATAGTTAGTGTTCCATTTGCACTGTAACTTGGCTGGGAACAGTCAACATGGCTCAGTTTAATAACCTAATAAATATATTGAAAATAACCAGTGAAAACAAAATTACAGACACTGTCTTGTAGCTGAGCTGCCATAGTCTCGATGCTAACCTCAGCTCTCACCTCAGCATGGCTCCAACATGGGAATCACTAAAGCCTCAAAAAAAAAGTTGGTCAAGAGCACAAGTAAACTCCAGGGGGAAAGACATATGTATATAAAATTACTATTCATTGGCATTCAATTTTTTTCAGTTAACAAAATATGGGATTTTTTTATGATGAAGTATTAAAGAGGGAAACCAAGATCAAGTCCATTCTACAATAATTACTTACCAGGAAATACTATCACTCTGAGGCTCAGGTTCCCTATCAATACATGGTATTCAGAAAACACATTTCTTTTTTGTTGTTGTTGTTTTTTGGTTTTGTTTTTGGGTCACACCCAGCAACGCTCAGTGATTACTCCTGTCTCTACACTCAGAAATAGCTCCTGGCAGGCTAGGGAGGACCGTATGGGCTGCTAGGATTCGAACCACTATCCTTCTGCAGGCAAGGCAAATGCCCTACCTCCATGTTATCTCTCTGGCCCCAGAAAAACTATTTTTTAAATAAAATGAGCCTATGAGCAGTGCCTTATCAAGACTATAGCACAAAAAGAACTAAAAATAAGGTTTTACTTGCCTTCTCTGAATTTTTCTTTAATTTAGTTATTTTTCAAATGTTTATTGAGCTTCACTTATAGAAAAAATCTATCACTGTACCTGAATATTTATTGGCGAATACTACAAATATTAACAAAGTCTATATCTAATCTAAAGATTAGAAAATATAAAGGAAGGGAGAAAAGAGAGGAAACATGTAAGGAACAGAAAAAACTTTCAGAAAATATAGTGAGAAGGGAGAATCTAATAATATATAGACATGTATTTATTCCTGAATTGTGTTTATTTCTCTACTGATCTTAATTTATAAAATCTAACAGCTCTTTTAATTGTCATCATTTTTAGCATATGTTTTGCAGAGCTATATTACCATTAAAAATGATTGCAAGCCCCTTATAGGAAAGAACGTTTCAGACAGAGGTTGTACTGCAAAAAAAAACTTTGGTTTTAGATACTCTGGCAAACTTTCGTTTTGTCATTGCATTTCCTTTTCTGGGAAAGGTCACAGGAGAGCTTCTGACAGAGCAATGCTGCTGATACTTAGAATCCTGACTATCTTGATCCTTTTCAATTGAGCTGTAGACCAGCATGTGCGATGGAAACTGGTCTGGTTGCCATGCTGGGCAATGTCTTGACAACAGACAAGGGTCAGGTGTCAGTTTGGGATCTTTCAAACTTGTCAGCAGCTCTGGATAAAGCTGGTCATGTGGTTTTTATTGGCTCACCTGTACATTCTGGTAGGAACAGCTAAGAGCCACTCAACATGCCCTTCACTTTTTGGAGAAGCCCCAGGGAGTAGTGTTGCTTGTGGCTGGTCAAGTCTGAGAACATAGTTGGTTCTTACCTCACTTTGGCCTATGATACTGTTAAAGGGTGTTGATGGAATAGCTGAGGTTTCAGTGTCAACAGGGGTGGCTGCACTTAAATCCACCTTGTGTTTTGCAATCCAGGTCACTATTTCCCTGTTCCTGCTCTACAATATGACACCACTAGGGTCACAACAGAGGACTTGCATGTGAATTATGATTCAGGAAAGTGGACACAAAATTTATCATTCGGGAAAACGTACACAAGTTCATTACATTCATTACATTTTACTAAGTCCACAGAAAACCAAAAAGTTCAGCTGGTCTTGAGTTAAAGAAAAACAGATCATCATGACTGGGCTTAGTAAAGAGGATATATTCCTTTTCTGAGTTATATGATTAAGGTATGTCTATCAATTTGCTAGTATGACCATAACAAAGTACCTGTTTCTATGTTCACTGTGTTTACTTAACTATAGGGATTAATTCCCCACGGTTCTTAGATATCTAAGATCAAAATATTGACAAGTTTACTTCCTCTGAAGCATCTTTTCTTGGCTTAAAGGTTTTGTAGATAAACATCCTCTCCTGGAGTCTTCCTTCTTCCTTGTCTGTGCCACAATTTTTGTTCTTTTTTTAATATATCTATTTAAGCACCATGATTAAAAAATGTTTGTAGTTGGGTTTTAGTTATTAAAAAAAATACACATCTTCACCAGTGCAATGTTCCCATCACCATTGACCTCTAATACCTCCTCCCTCACCCCCTGCCTGTATTTAAGATAGGCATTCTATTTTTCTCATTCACCACCATTGTCACGATAGTTGTCAGAGTAGTTATTTCTCTAACAGAACTTGTCACCATTGTGGTAAACTTCATATTATGGGCTGGTTCTTCTAGCCCTCATCTCTATTATCTCTGTGTATTATTACAATAATGTAATAAAAATGTCAGCATAATAGTTTGTATGTCCATCTATGTATAGGAAAATTTCATGACTTCATCTCTCCTGATGGCTGCATAGTATTTCATTGTGTATATGTACCATGGTTTCTTTACCCACTCATATATTGTCAGACATCTGGGTTGTCTCCAGATTCTAACTATTGCAAATAACATTGAAATAAATATAGGTATGCATCAGGCATTTTTGTATTGTGTTTTAGTGTTGCTTGAGTATATCCTAGGAGTGGTATAGCTGGACCATATGGGGTGTTCAATTGCCAGTTTTTGGAGGAATCTCCACATTGTTTCCATAAAGGCTATACTAGACAACATTCCCACCAACATTGAAGAGAGTCCCTTTCTTCACACATCCCCACCAGCAATGATTGTGCTTGTTCACTGTGATGTGTGTCAGTGTCTATGGCGTGAAATAGTACCTCATTGTTGTTTTGATTTGCACCTCCCTGATGATTAGCGATAGGGAGCATTTTATGTGTCTTTTGGCCATTTGTATTTCTTCTTTGAAGAATTATCTGTTCATTCCTTCTTGCCACTTTTTGATGGGGTTAGATGTTTCTTTTTTCTTGTTAAGTTCTGTCTGCATTTACCATAGCAAGACTCTGGAAACAGCCAAGATTCCCTTCAACAGATGAATGGCTAAAGAAACTGTGGTACATATACACAATGGAATAGTATGCAGCTGTCAGGAGAGATGAAGTCATGAAATTTTCCTATACATGGATGTACATGGAATCTATTATGCTGAGTGAAATAAGTCAGAGAGAGAGAGAGATGCAGAATAGTCTCACTCATTTATGGGTTTTAAGAAAAATGAAAGACATTCTTGCAATAATAATTTTCAGACACAAAAGAGAGGAGGGCTGGAAGTTACAGCCCACCTCATGAAGCTCACCACAAACAGGGATGAGTTTAGTTAGAAAAATAACTACATTGTGAACTATCCTAACAATGAGAATGTATGAGTGAAATAGAAAGCCTGTCTAGAGTACAGGTAGGGATAGTGTGGGGAGAAGGGATATTTGGGACATTGGAGATGGGATTGTTGCACTGGTGATGGGTGGTGTTCTTTACATTGCTGAAACCTAAACACAATCATGTATGTAATCAAGTTGTTTAAATAAAATATATATTAAAAATAAAAAATTTTAAAAAAAGTTCTGTCAGTGCCTCGTTTATCTTAAATATTACCCCTTATCTGATAGCTGTTTGGTGAATAGTTTCTCCCATTCTGTGAGTGGCCTTTGTATCCTAGTCACTATTTCCTTTGAGGTGCAGAAGCTTCTCAACTTAATATAGTCCCATCTGTTTACCTCTGCTTCCACTTGTTTGGACAGTGCTGTTTCCTCCTTGAAGATACCTTTAGTCTCAATATTATAGAATGTTTTATCTACATGTTCTTCTAGATGCTTTATGGTTTGGGGTCTAATATCAAGGTCTTTAGTCCATTTGGATTTGACCTCTGAGCATGGTGTTAGATGGAGGTCTGCATTTGCTTTTTTGCATGTGGCTGACCAGTTGTCTCAGCAAAACTAGTTGAAGAGGTTCACTTGCTCCATTTTGCATATCTGGCCCCTTTGTCAAAGATCAATTGATTGAATGTCTAGGCAACATTCTCTAAATGCTCAACTCTATTCCACTTATCTGATTATCTGTCTATTCTAATACCATACTGTTTTAATGACTATTGATTTGTAGTACAATTTAAAGTTGGTGAAAGTTATGCCTTCCATCATTTTTTTCCTAAGGGTTGCTTTAGCTAATCATGGGTGTTTATTATTCCAACTGAATTTCAATAGTGTTTGATCCACTTCTTTGAAGAATGTCATGGATATCCTTAGAGAAATTGCATTAAATCTGTACAATGCTTTGGGGAGTATTGCCATTTTAATAGTGTTAATTGTCCCATACCATTAACAGGGTATGTGTCTCCATTTCCTTGTGTCCTCTTTTATTTCTTGAAGCAGTGTTTTGTAGCTTTCTTTGAATAGGTCCTTCAACTCTTTAGTTAAGTTGACTCCAAGGTATTTGGATTTGTTTGGCACTAATGTGAACGGGATATTTTTGTGTTCATTTTTCACCTATCATTATTTGTGTATAAAATGGCCATTGATTTTTATGTGTTAATTTTGTAGCCTGCCACTTTGTTATATGAATCTATAGTTTCTAGAAGCTTTTTGGTAGAGTCTTTAAGGTTTTATAAATATAATATAATGTCATCTGCAAACAGTGGGAGCTTAACTTGTTCCTTTCCTGTCTGAATGCCCTTGATATCTTTTTCTTGACTAACTGCTATGGCAAGCACTTCCAGTACTATGTTGAATAGTAGTGTTGAGGGGGCAGAGACAGACTACCATGGTGACGTGCCATCAAGAGATGTTTTCGCTGGTCTGCTTCATAACTGCCTCAGGGAGCAAAGCAGGGAACAGAGCAGAGAATCAAGCAAGGAGCAGAGAAGATACCGTTAAAAAGTTTCCTATGTGCCAAAGCACACGGCAGGAATCAGGCTCCACTCTTCATGGACAGAGACAGCTTACCTCAGTGACGTGCCCTTAGGAGATGTTTTCACTGGGCTGCTTCATGGCTGCCTCAAGGAGCAAAGCAGGGAACAGAGCAAGAAACTGAGCAGGGAACCGAGCAGGAAGCAGAGAAGAGGCTGCTTAAATCATCTTCTATGTGCCAAAGCACATGGCAGGAATCCACATTTTTTTTTCTTCTTATAAGAAACCAATCACATTGGATTAGACTCACATTAACATAATTATCTTTGAAAAGACCCTGTCTACAAAAGTAGTCATATTTTCAGTCACAGAGATTATTTCAACAAATTAACTAGAGGAAGGAATGAGGCATAAGGCACAATTCCACCTACAAAATCATGTTTACATCTAGGTATAGTATTAATCTAGAAATATATCACCATGGCCAGAATGTTACGAGTTTACATCTTTAAGCCAAACATTTCAACATATTTTATAAAAATCCTATTCTTATAGTACAATGCAAATTGAAAATAAAATGGAATTTCACCAGAAGTCCTGTATCTAAATAGAATAAAAAGCTTCATTTTTACTTGTTACCCATTAGAGCTAATTCCTTGCTGGAAAATTCATTCCCACCCTATTCCTATGACAGAAAGGAATTTAAGGGGAAGTAGATTTCTTTCTTCTACATGAGATCATTTGATGGTTAACTCTAATGAGGAAAAAGTTTTAAAATAACTTCACAAAATCAAAGACTGTGATCAACATTCTTGTTAATGAATAAAATGTTCTCAAGGTACAGTCCAGCTCTGTATCTTTGACTCTTCTCTACTGAGTGTATTTATTTATCCATAGCAAGCTAATCTATCTTAAATTTAAATTGTTCAAAGTATTAAAGGTAAGTGAAAATTTGAAAATGATCTTGGTGTCTTCTGACAGCTGTAGCATTCTGCAAATTGTTATTATAATATATGAGGATTACAGCACATTAAAGTTCTCTCACCCTGGTGATTCTCACAAAAAAATAAAGCATACTAAATTATATTCCTTAGAAACTTAATGACTTCTCTTTGTACATAATAAATTAGAAGCTTTAGAGTGGGCACAATCATAACACACTCAAGATCATGATGCTTCACACAATCTCACCCAAAAAAACAATAAGCCTTGTACCTTCTCTATCCCAGCTATGATGTCTTTTGTTTTGCAATGACACAACTTTATCAGGTAAAGACCTAATTCAAAAGTGAAATGTGATAGCAAATTGCTATTAAAATACCTATAATATATGCTATTTAATGGATTTCTTTTCTACCTAATTTCTCCTTTTATCTGTTCCCATTTCTTGAATCACTTTCTACTAGACAGGTCTCTGAGTATGCTATTCACAACTGAAAATGACCTGGAGTACATAACTAACCCTCACAGATTATTCGTAGAGAATAAATTGTGCTGTTCAAAGCAGAGAAAACAAACTCTAGACCTATCTACTTTAGACCTAACTACTTTAACTTGTTTAGCTGGGACTTTGACTATTTTATATTCTGTGTTTCAATATCTATATTTATGCAATGATTGCATATATTATCTTTATTTTATGGTACAAATAAAGTAGTAAGTTAAACAAAACTCTATATCAAAATTCCTGATGGTAAAACAGTTTCTTTGAGAATTAATAAACATACATGGTCAAAGAATGGAAAAATAGGGTCTGGAGCAATAGTACAGCAGGTAAGGCATGCAGCTGACATGGGTTTGATTCCCAGATTCCCATATGGTCCCCAGAACCTACCAGGAATGATTTCTAATTGCAGATCCAGGGCTATCTTAGCAGCAGCACCGTGTGTGTTCAAAAACACAACAACAAAAAACTAAAAAGAATGGAAATGAAAAGAGTGATACCCATAAACCAAAGATACATTTGGGCTATGAACAGTGGATAATTGAGTAAGTGATTGAATTATATGGGTATTTCTTTGTAGTTATAATTAAGTGCCTGCAGTAGAACATAACTGATTTGTACCTCAAATCTTAATGGATATTATTCTATACAACTTGGAATGATAATCTAATATAAAATATAGGGATTGCTGGGGCCCGGGAGATAGCATGGAGGTAAGGCGTTTGCCTTTCATGCAAAAGGTCATCGGTTCGAATCTCGGTGCCCCATATGGTCCCCCGTGCCTGCCAGGAGCAATTTCTGAGCATGGAGCCAGGAGTAACCCCTGAGCACTGCCGGGTGTGACCCAAAAACCAATATATATATATATATATATATATATATATATATATATATATATATATATATATATATATATATATATATATATATATATATATATATATATATATATATAT